>VZTL01038129.1:0-35282 GCA_013400535.1 Scopus umbretta | reverse complement strand
AAAAAAAAAACAACCTAAAAACCAGTCATGACTCACAGGTTGTTACCATCTGATGCATACTCCATTCCACAAAAAAGCAACATTGCCCAATTTTGGTAATTACTTCACAAAACTGAATATCATTGCCACAAGCAACCTTTTGAATAAGCATATTCAAATTATAGAGGATTCCTTTTACCCACAAAGAAATGTCTATGCCCTTCCTAGTACCCCAAACATCACACTAACAGAGTTGACTTGGTAAAACACAGTGACATCTGTTGTGTTTTTGGCTTTCTGTTATTCAAGCTTTACAGGCTGGATTTTTTAGATTTGTAAAGAAACAAATTACAAAAGTCATCACAAAATAAAAAACATGTCAGTCACAACATTCCTATCGAGAGAGTCCTGACAGTTGTACAAAGACAAGTATCCAAAATCATGAGACAACAATTTGCTCTTTGAAATCAGGGGCAATAGACCACCAATTGGAGAAACCGAAGCTTACGGTCACCTCAAGCATCCATTAGTGTCACTAACAGCACGAATCAAATCGCATTAATGCAACTAAGAAACAGGTGAGGTGGGCAGAAAATTAAGAAATAAAAGTGCTGTTTAGATGTACACCCCACCAAAAAGACAGCTGGCATGGGAAACATCCGAACACCTGGGTGGTATCGCTGGGGTCATGGTGAAGGGAACACAGATTCGCACTGCTTCCATGTCAGTGAAGTGACTGCACCGACAGTTAGGCAGCCAGGGGAAATGGTCCTCACCAGGGCTCTTCCAAGGTATAATTTGTTGAAAATATAAGATGAAAGTGTGCGCTCCTACTTTTCTCATGTCCATTCCTTCCATCAGTAGTACAGGATCACACAACAGGAGGAGGAGGAACACAGCAGAGGCCCAGCCAGTCCCAGGTTTGCCCATGGAGGAGGCAGGGGGGGCATGCCTGAACGGAACAGGAGGGGAGCTCCATGCCAGCCGGCCTCCTCTATGGACCCCCAACCAAGCATGCACATACAGAGTGGCTTATTTGGCAGTTGCTCCATTAAGCTCTCCTTCACGAAGAGATTCTGCTGGGATTGCTAGGCACTCCTTAAAACACAGGACATCCACCCCAAGGGCTCCCGAACCAGGCCTATAGGTGCTGTGCAATTTGCGTGACAGGTTGCGTTTGTGCTTACCTGGTTCCTGCTGTCCCCGCCCTGAGCCATGGTAGCTCACTGGCAGCACCAAAGGAGAGAAATAGAGGCCCTGCCCTGGTGATACCCTGTCACACATCCCAACATAGATGGCTTGCTCCTATCTCCATCACAAGACCTGGCTAGGAGCTGGGGCTGGTGGACATCCTGTCTGGCACATATTTAAAACTGGCCATCCTGCTTTGTGCAGAAGAGCGGGGCCCACAGCAACGCACCGACCCACGTCTCCGTGAATTTGCAAAATGGGAATTTAACAGCCCAGCCCTTCCACCAACTGCAGCCACGCAGAAACGTTCAAGCCTTGAACTTGAAAGCTGTATGCATCTGTTAAAAAAAAATCCACTCGCAAAGTCTGCATACTGAAGATCTGCATGGGCACATGCTGTTCCATGCCCACATCAGTTCCAAGAAACACGGGTAGCGAGGGGCTATCGCACCTGCCTACTTCTTACAGCAACGGTATGTGCAACAGCAATGGTATGTGCTTGCAGATACAGCCCTGGAAAGCCCTACTGCAGTTTCTTACCTATTTCCAAAGTCTGGCTGAAAAAATATGCATTAAAAAAAATAAATCTGTTCTTGGTCAGTCAAGGCCAAGATCAGTCTTCAAAAAGGAAGAATTATGGCTACTCGGCAACAAGAGAGAAATCGCTGCTATTTGTTCTGTCATAAAAACCCTAGTTCCAGCAGCAATGGCATCAAATTCAATGCCAAAAGAGATTTTACTCCTACTCAACAGCAGTTCTCCGCAAATGCGTGTGGTTTATTGAGCAATACTTAACCATAACCGTGGACTAAATATGTATACTTGCTTAAAATCTGCAAAACTACATCTATTTTTTCTACTTGTTTCCTATACTAACTATTTTGCTATCTACAAAACCAGAACTATCAAGTGGCCAAACACAGGCAAGAGGCAGAATTAACAGTCCTCCATCCGTATCTTGTAATTGTACAGAAAACACAAATCCCTCACTTCCCAAGTCATCTCACAAATTGGTATTGCCAACTTTGACAGTACTCCTGCAGCCACAAGGAGCTACGAAGTGCACAGCAAGCTGCTCCACAAGTCATACATGGGTAAGACTAGATCCCCTGGTAAGTTACACAAAACCCACTACAGAAAGGTCGTTGGTGGTGTTGAGCAGGTTTCTGCTCAGAACATGACGAAATCTCAGTGATCTCCCATCTGAACACTGCAGCTGACTGTCAGATTTTTATTCCTGGTTTTCTGCTCAAGTCTCAGGTCTCTGAAACAGTACTGTACAATCCTGGAGCCCCCGGAACATTCATTAAAAACTCTCCTTCTGCTGTGCTTCAATCAAATGGCTGGCTGTCTTCATGAAGCGCCACACAAATAAAGATTACCCTAACTTTCCATGTCTAGGTGTTTATAGTTCAAGTATCATAGCATTCATTTCCCCTATTAGGATGCTGCACAGTAGATTTCAGCATTCAGACTACGCTTCTAATGGCAAGTGCGTTTGCTCTCACTCTCTTTCCCTCTGTTGTAACACGGGATTCCTCAGCATTGCAAAAACAGCTTGCGCTTTCGCCACATAAAGGCACCAAAATTAAATGCTGTATAAAAGAAAAGAAAACACACCCGCTCACACGCATATGCAACGTGGCCAGAACTACTCCAGAACTTTAAGGATTCTTCTCAGGCATTGGCAGTACCTGCAGAGCTGGTCAAGTTAAACTGAAAGTCCAGCTTCCCATCACCAGCAGACTCTGAGGAAAAGTCGTCCATGAGTACGCCCTCCCTTGCCGACTTGCTTCCAGTGCCACTAATAGACAATTCAAGCAGCCAACAGGACAACCCCACATAACTTCTTAGGGTGGCTCCCAAAGGCCATATAATCCCACCCTCCCTTTAACATTAATAAACCAAAATGGAAGCATCACCTATGTGTCAGCTTTTAACATGAATTCAGGGAAAAATTATTCCAAACTTTCATGGATTTGTGGTATATGCTTATATCTAGCATGTGCAAAGAATGGAGATTATATTTAATAACTAGAAGGGAATTTAAGTTAGAAGTACATGCAGTATACAGTTAAATTACACAGGGTATGGCAACTACCTCAGCATCAACACTCAGAACGCTTTTACATGTATATATATAGAGGCATGCACACATCTTTTCCAAAACAAGAGAAATTCATATACAATTTCTATAAGAAATGTCCTAAGCACACTTTCCTTTCCATTTTCCTAAGGAATCTACTCAAAAAAATGACTCAGTACTACACTGAAGAACTAGCACGTAATTAAGATATCTTGTTTTGACAAATCCACTTGAGAAAACAACATAAAGTCTCCTGAGTCCTCTTTTAATGCAAGACCAAAAGTACACCACACTTATTCAACCATCAATACATGTAAGCTACTTAAACGTCATATTTGTTGTTGAGCCAGTTGCACGGTCCTGATTTGGTTTAAACCACAACTATGCAGTGTTTCCAAAGAATACAGCAAAGCGTGTGTCAGATTCTTTAAAAATAGTGGGTAAAAATAATTTTGTGGAAGTCAGCTACCACTGCTGAGCAACACCAGCCACTTGAGAAACTTTTGCCACAGTCACAAGTTAATTATTGTGAATGAAACACATTACTCAGTGTGGCAAAACTTTTTTCACTTGGTCTTGGTTGTAGGTACATTACACTTCTGAACTCAAAATAGCATGTCCTACTGCTTCCCAGGTACAGAAATAGTAAGATCAATATAAGGTCAGGATGTGGCATTATTACATGAATGAGTGATCTGTATGGATGAATTTCACATGGACACACTTCTCAGCAGTGACAAATAAAACCTGATTTTTCTGGATTAATTCTACTGACTTTAATAGGAAGGAAGTTCTCTACTTTCCGGAAGAATTTTGTTTAAAAGTACTTTTTCCACATCATGATAGGCTTTTTAAAAGTTTGCTTTTCACTTCTGGATCAGTCTAGAAATAGATACCACAAACAACCCTAAGAAAAAGAAGTTTTCAAAACAAAATCTAGATCTTGGCTTTCCAAGCTAACTCTCACAGATAGTAAGGACAAACGTGAATAAAACAAAGGTTCTTTTAATCTTCAGGACTGGGCTGTTGAACTTCAAACCATTTGCCTATTTTGTGCTTTAGATTTTCACACTGACACCCACAGGAAATAAAATATTAAATCACCGCTATAGAGAAGCACCACAGTGCTAGACGAAGGACACGGGGCAAGCAGACAAAAAGATGCTACGATGACTTGCAGATCAATACTTCATCTTAGATGTAACTCAGTGAAAGGGAATTGTGGGACTAGCCCCAGTTGCCCCGGAGAACAGTAAGGGTGGATCTAAAGAAGACTGAAACAGTTTAAAAATGCTAAGGCAACCATTTCAAGATTGCTGTAATTAATTAAAGCGCAGACTGCCTCTGAAAGTGGCAGTCTTATCCAGCTGAAAACTTACTTCCCCAAGTAATTTTGCAGTCAGATCAGTCCCCTGATCCAATTCAATCCAGACCTGCAGGAGCGCTCATACAAAGACTAAACAACTGGTTTGCTTAAAGACAGGACTGTTTAAAGCAGCCATAAAAATGCAGCTTAAGATTTAGGGCAAACAGAACAAAACAATACTGTTGTTCAAACCATAACTTCTGGAAGAAAGCATGCAACAAGGCTTTTATAAAAACCTGCATCTTTTGAACTTCCAACAGGAGAAGAAAAGCTATTTCAGCACACAGACAGCAGTGCATGAGAACAAGTTGGCCAAGAATAAAATGAGACTGGGTGTTAAAAGGTTTCTGACCGTGAAAGGACTGATGTCCTAAGGCAACTTTCCAAGAGAAAGAGCAAAGTTGAAAAAACACAGACAAAAACCCTAGCTAACTTCATTCAGTAAGTTTTATGAAATTTTATCTAATATTATGCAGGCTTGTCAATGACCCAAAAAGCTCTCGCCTCTTTTGGGAGCTATGTAAACCTTCATGAATTTAAGACAAAAATGTTTTCCCTAACAACAGCCACTATTTCAGCCTCTTGGCTAGAACAGCGAGGTTGCTTTTGCCCATTGCACATGTGCTAGGGGAGGAAAAAAGAGGAGGGATGAGAAAGGACTGATGAAAATCCATCAGCTTTGCACCAAACTGCAGGCAGGAATGCATAGCAATGGGGCTCTGTTGCCTCTAGAGAATGGCCACAAATCCCCAGCAGCAAACCAGTGCTTGATTAGCTGTATGAAACTTCTCCAAAATCACATGAATGGAGTGAAGTACTTGTGAATGACAAGAATGGCATAGCTTTGTCTCTTATGAGGATATTTCAGCATCAAACTTTCTGCCATTTCCAAAGACAGATCAGAATTCACAGATGCTGAGCAAGGTACTGTCATAAAACTGAAAAGCATCACGAAAGAGGGAATCTTTTCACTTGGTCTGAAGCTTTCCATAGTAATTAAGACTTGCTGTCTCGGCTGATTCTTCAATGTCTACAAAACTTCTCGACCCTGAAGTTCTCCCTTTCTGTGACAGAAACAGCTGATGTAACCTCTGCTAGCAAAAGTGCTTTTATTGGAATAGCCAGCACAAGCTGAAACTGCTGAACATCAACATGATTTATAATAGTTGTAAATGCATTTTATTTTGCATTGATTAGCTTTAGTGCTACAAAAATTTTGGGAGAGCTTCTGGAAGTAGCTATTGGTGAGGATATAAGCTATCACCTGTGAAAGATTCAGGTTCCCAGAATTCCTTCCATCAAAAACACCTTCTTAAACCAAAGGTGAAAAGCATGCTTTTGTACCTCTCTTACCTATCAGTGCTATTTCACAAAAAGACACTCCTCAGTTAGAACAGCCTCAAACAGTGCTTATATTTACAGACTGGATCATCATACCTGTCAAACCCCAATTTTCAGCATTTTCAGTGTTGCAACAAAATTGTTTTTTGTTCTAACAAAGACACTCAAAATTCTCTCATGAAAGACTGGCTGGCATAATGTGATAAAAGAAATTAATTAGAAAGTTCTGATTCATCGGAGTAGGAAATTAATGAGAAAGATTTTGTTGTTCAGATTTCCTGGTTTGAATTTTTTTCAGAAGTTACACGACTTAACGTACTTTAACATCTTTTCACTTTTGTCAAATTTTACGAAACTTATTTTTAATTCAAGTTAGTAAAAGAAGTGCAAACTTAAAAGTCGTAAGTCAAAATGACAGTTTCCATACCATAGCCTGTTTTGATAAACTGTTTCAGTTTTTCCCCCTCACTAATAACTAACTGAAAGTACTCTTTACCTAAATTACGTAAGAAATGCTCGAGACCTCAAATATTCTCATAGAGCGGGAAAGCACTTTTCCAAAAGCTTCCCATGTAACCGGCTCCTCACAGCCCAACTGGCCTGCACAAACACACTAAAAAGCATTCCCCGTGCCTGCACACCAAAGGCAGGGAAGCAAGGTGTGATGGACAGCCTGCTTCGGGCCCTGCACTTCAGGAGGACAGAAAGGAACAGTCTTGACTCGTCACATCACAGCAGCGTTCACAGAATATATTGCCTCAGTTTTTGCTCTGATCAATAGGCTACCTTTCCCCACATCTTCATCCATAAAGACTCTGTGTTCAAGAAGGAAGTAACACCGCATAATATGCGCGTTAATAACACTGAATGCACATCATTATCTTGCCAAGTCTTGGCAAATTTAGTTGCCCAGTAGCTTATAGCCTGGGACACATTTGGTTTTCCAGCTGAATGACACAATCTTACCTTTTTACTACAAGCTTCAGTGTCTTGTGTGAACCTTTCACCAGACAGATTGCTTCTTGTCGGAAACCAGAAAGGCCCACACCATTGATGCCAACAATTTCATCCCCAGCCAGTAACTTTTCCACAGCTGCAGCTTTGCTCCCGTCTTCAATCTGAAGAAAAACCATATCAAATGGTAGAATTATTCAGGTTGCATAGGGACACCTTTAAAATAAGTTAATGAGCTTTCAATATTGGCTTCATACAATACAGTAATAAGTGGTTAAAATGATTATTTAAAAATACATTTAAAAACACGATAAAGAGAGTAATGATATGGAGACAATCAGAACATGAAAGAATTGGATGGACGGAAACTTGAGAAAACCAGAAAGCTCGATGAAAGTTTGGGAGTCAAAAGCATCTGTGATCTTGATCTCCATTCAATATAGGACAGGTACTCTGTAAATAGAGCTTTGGGCAGGGATCTTTAAAATCTGGTTCTCTAGAGAAGGTAACCAATACTATTAACCATATAATCAATAACATTAACCCCAGAGTCAACTCCAAAAATATGGCATGCTATGAAACGCCAAAATATGGCATAACAAGCTGGTCTGGAAAATAAAGTAATTTTCACCAGGGACATAAAACATTTATCTGAGAATTTACAATCCATAGAGCTAACTAGCAGCTCTGGCTAGAAGAAGAGATGATGGTCTCCAAACCAGGGAAGAAAAACAGCATGTCACACTGCTGAAGAATACAGCAATACTAAGAGAAATTCACTGAAAGATTATTTTGCTGCCACAGGCATCTCTTCCATGCACCCATTTTTTGCACAGCTATTCGTAACACTTGGTAAAACAGGCACAAGATGAATTAAAGCATCAGCTTTTGGCAATTCCCACCCCGACGAAGGAAACAAACCCATTATGAGTTACCCATTTTTAAAATTTAAAACAAATCCCAAAAGCTCGATCACCCAGACTAGCAAGTACCAACAGTTTGAACTGATTTCAAATATAGCTGTAGGTGTTGCACACTTTGCAATTCAGGCCCTCGGCTTTCTCAGTTTCTTCCCATCTCCTTCGCTGTCGACACAGCCTCTAGCTTCTCAGTTGCTTGGGCTCGTGATCTATGCATTTAATTTTACTCCTCCCTCACTTGCTCACAAACCATACCCCACCTCATCTTGTAGATTTGACACTTTGTCTTCAAATCAAAGACTTTCATTTTTGTCATCATATTGTACCCTGACTACAATATCCGAGTCCCACGTTATTAAATGCCAGTGAACCTACAAAGAAGAAATCCTTGTAATTGCCCCAAATGCAGAAAGCTTCATAAAGAACTGCCATCTTCTGAGGCACCAAAGTCAATCAACGATGAGATAAATCCAGAGGAAACTTAACTTCATGAATTCTGAAGCTCACGGTACAGGTTTTAGGGGCTCTCCAGCAACCAGAGTATAAATTAAATAACTTAATAAAATAAAGCAATATCTCTTGATGAAAGTACATTAGGATGATCTCATACACCACAGCAACCTCACTGCAGGCACATAAAAGCTCTCTTTATGCAAGTTTAGAATAAATGTTCTTAAAAAGCTTCAGGCCTGTAAATCTAAGCCCAAAAGAATGCCATACAAAATGCTTAGTCTTCTATCCCGTTCTAAAAAGCTCATTATTAACACTAATGAAAAAACTTAATTTCAAGAACTTATCTTAATAAAACCACAGATAATTAAAGACAGAGCAAATTTCTACATACAGATACATCCAGTTCTCAAGCTGTGACCTGCCTCTGACCTGCTTGTGTATCCTCTGAACAATAAGAATTTACCAGAATTATCGCTACAAATCTTCAGTAAAGGTGAAAACGGGAACAGCAGTGGAAATCACTTATATCCAAGGAAAGATTCCAGTTCAGGGATGTCGAGTACAGAGTGGCTGCCATACAAGGGACCCTGAAGTCAGGCAGAGCTGAACAAGAGACAAGGCAGCTGGGGACTCGTGAATCTCAAACCTCCTAACAGGCAACTGCAAGTCTTTCAAGTGTTCAGATACATTTCAGGGGTTACTACTAAATAAACTGTGTTTGGAGGTCTGAAGCCCAGCAGGTCAGAAAAGCAGTGCAAAAAGTTAATGAAAGTCAGAGCTGAATCACTAGAATTGTAGGGAGAAGGTCAAACAGAAGTACAAAAAAAAAAAAAAAAAAAAAAGGAAAATATCTTGTAGGACAACACATTTTAAACTCCAAAATGTAGATGCCAACCAGTTGCGGCCCTAATGCCCTGAGCAAGGCACCAACTGACTGACATGGGGTGAGAAGCCCCTGGGCCTTGCCACCTGGGCCTGAAGACCACAACAGGGTCTTCTTTTGTCTTTAAAAAGAAAAAAAGGCAAAAATCTGTCTCCTAGGGTTTTAAGGAATGTTCATTGTTCTCAGTAAGTGTGTTTGTTTTTTCTTCAGGCTGGCAATGCACTGAACGGCAGGGAGTATTCAGTTACCCCCTCTGCGTTTTCATTTCAGGAGGGAGACTACACATTCCACACAGTGCAAGCTTTCCAAAGAGACTTTGGCTGTCCAAAACAACATTAATTAAAAAAAAAAAAATAATTTAAAAATCAAAACCTAAGCACAAAGCTGAAGCCATCCTCATGAAAACTAGAAGTGGCTTTCTTTAATCCATGCCTCCAGACCAGCTAGGGAGAATAAAAACTACACATCCATTCACAGTAAGTCTCCCCAAGCTGAACAAATTTAAACGTAAACCTTTCGTACTCAGATCCCTGAATGGCTGCATGAATGCGATTCCACTTGACAATGCACTTTTAAGCGGAAATGAGAAACTTAGCTAGACAGGAGAAATACAATTTCTTCAGTTACACTAGGAGTCCTTTAGTCATAATGACTGAAAAAAAAAATAATTAGGCTTTACACACGTCTAAAGAAACACAGCCAAAAAAATCCATGAGGAAAAAACCTCTTCAAAAATACTGCCCTACTAAACTACCTCCTCTGCTCAAACTTGGACAGTGCCATTCACTCCAGCTTCTCCTTCAGGTTTTCTCTTTCTTTTGTTTACTAGTCTTAAGATGAAGTCTTTCAAGAACAGTCAACAAATAGAGATCTGCCTCAGTCACTGTCAGCAGGCAGATGTGACTGGACATAACCCTGAACAACCCCTCTGCTCAGTCTGGAGTACTTGCAGGAACTGAACGCCCAAAAAATATACATCTTAGCATTTTTATAGCGATAGCAGGAAACAAAATACACATACAAGAAAAAAAAAATCAACCCTTTATTTTCTTCAAGAAACAGGTATAGTGACACTGCCTATCTTGAATAAGTAAAGAGTTCTAGAAATGCCCTCAAACCATGCTTTCAATATGTATTAAAAAAATCATACCCCTCTTACTATGCTAAATTAGCAAGAGTAAACACAATGACTTCCTACCCATAGCAGGGATGTTGATATTGCTACCAAAACACAGTGTTTTCAAAAGGAGATGACAAGGATGTTTGTTGATGAAGAGCATCTGTTTAGACAGTCTCCAGCTCTCACCCTGCTGTCCCTGCTGACCTCCCTATAGCCAAGAGCAAAGGCAAACTTTGGGATCCATGCATCAGGGAGGACCGGAATCACAGACTTCTGCCATCATAACGGTCTCTACATTAATTGTCGTATCTTCCCAAATTTATTTTTGCTTATAAAATATGATATCCACAAAACAGGAAGAGACACTGATACAAGATGCAGATGTAGATAATAGGATAAAAACATACAAAAGAGAGATTGAAAAAACAACGCACTTGTAACTCTGCTATGTGAAATTCCTCCTGTGAAAAGGAGAGAGCACCTCGAAATAGGGGAAGAGCTGAGCCGTGGAGAAGTCTAACAGCTATACACACAAACACATTCAAAGGTCACTTACAAGTCTGTATTTCCACTGTTGGTCATACCCACAAAAGGGAAAATAATGGCCTATATTTCCAGCTTTAAAATGCTGCAGTGTTGACCGGGAGCACAACTTCTAGAATGTGACCCCTTCACTTCTGTGTTTATCAGGTCTGACACTTTACTTAAAATACCCGCATTCCTCTATAGGCACCTGTATAAACAAGCAGGAGGCAGGTTGGGGAAATGCCGTGTCACACAAGAGATCTGGGTTTGTTTACAATGACGACAGTTTCTTGTCCATGCTCTCTTTGGACAGGGTGGGAGACGGGATGGAAACTGAAACCCAGAGACAAACACAGGAAAAACCAGCGCCATTTATCAGCATTCTGCTATCAGCCACGATAAACCACTTTATCATAATTCACTTCTCGTACAGCCAAGAAATGATTCTGCGGTTGTTTGTCGTCCTATGAGCATCTAATACAGATTTTTCTTTTTAAAAACCTAATAATCTTTGCATGACATCTTCAGAACAAGTAAAATGTAGGAAGTGTTAATTATTTTGATTTGCACAGAGTTAAACAAAAGAGAAATACCTTTACAAGTTCAAGCCTGGCATTTGTGTAACTTTGAGGAACCAAAAGTAAAGTAACAGAACTGACCTAACTTCAGCTATACGTTCTGCAAATGCAGTCTGGAGTGGCAAGGGCTGCATTCACCAGCAAGACTCATGGGTCAAACTGAGGCGGGAGAAAACAGGGGGGCGAACTGCAACAGGACCAAACTGGCCCAAAGAGAATGGGTGTGTATACGGAAGGCATCTCGCACAGGCATGCATGCACTAGAAGCCGGGCAAGGTTAACGCATTTGATTTTACATTCTTTAACATCCTTCCTCTCCCGCTTCTGATTTAGTACTCGGACATGAAAGAGACTGTTGGAAGGATACCTGGCAGGGAACTAATTCTATCCTCCTTTTACAGACGGGCTCAGAAGCATATATGGAAGCAAGGCACGAAACGATGCAGGACGTCTGCAACAAAGCAAAGGATTCCACACAAACTTTCAAGTCACTGGAGGGTACCCTTAACCCCGAAGCACTGCCCCCCACAGACTGCAGGCCCAATCATCGGCATTAACCACCCAACAAAACCTTAAGGAACACCATACAAAGAAAAGAAAGCTTGCAAAATCCGGGCCTGTGCGGTACTATGCAATGCTATTAAGTTGGCAATTGCTGCGCTTTGACCAGGCAGGTAAGCGTCTGCTGCGCTTGGTGACACTCTACCTTAACACAGAAGCCAGAACTTCCCTTTTGCCTGGTATCACCATTTCACACCCCACCAGCCATTGCCTGTACTTGCTCTTCCCCAGATTATGTTTAAACATCACAGCAAACAGCGCTAAGTTTTAGGAACGGTTAGTCCAGGGAGAGATATTTCCCTAACAGCAGTTTCTTCCTTCCCTAGGCCTGAAGGCAATGGCTCATGGTCACTGTCACAGAACCTCTGCACGGGCAGAGAAACCCGCCTTGGCCAGCTGCTCTTTCAAAGTGCCCCCCATCGCGCCGTGCAGCCCGTGAGCTGTCAAGGCTGGCAGGAGCGCTGCCTTCTGTCAACAGGCGGTTCTTAAAAATCAATTTGGAAACCTTTTTTTAAAAGGGTAGAGTTCAGTAATAGGACACAGTCTATCACGGCCCTTTCTAGTTGCTCTTTCTTGGGTGTACTTAAACGTTTGGGTATTTGCCCAGCAATCTTCTGTTTTGTTTTGGGTTTTTGTTTTTAAAAAAGCACCGTATTTTGAAAAGCTGTCACTTGGTACAGTTCTTTAAGGATTTATTCAATTTTTACAATTGTGTCCACTGCACAGCTTTCATTAAGGGCTTGCTATCACTTCCACGAGAACAGGCCATTTTTGTGGGGGATTTATTACAGCTGTAAAAACTGACTCCAGGCGGAAAACTAACTTCAGAGTTCCTCAATCCAGAAGCATTTAAAATGTATGGTAAAACACCCACCATTTCCCTATTTAAAAATTAATACATATACAGAACTTGATTAATACTTTATTCCAACCTACATTCAAAACAATACCTACCATTAGCCTGTGAGAAGACCTTTCTGATGGTAAATCATCGGTTACTGTTTATAAGAGGATGCTGTTGTTATATCTTAGTCTATTTAAATTGCAGGACCATTATGAGCTCTGCAAATTGAGGACCAATTAAGGTATTTGAAGTTAAAAAATTAATGAATCTTTGCCCTGAGAATCTAATGATAGCAATTTCCAGATTAAAAGTATCAGGAAGAGAGACTTCACGTAGATTTGTACGTTTTAAAAACTGAACAACAGATGTTTATTTTTAAAGTTTTTTTTCAAAGGGAATCCATTGTTTCAGCAACAGAAGTTGGAAACATTTCATCACAGCTGAACACTTGTACTAGAATTAAAAAAAATAAACTAAAAACCACCTTGTTGCTTTGAAAGCATAGAGATAATGTATCAGGAAAAGGAAGGCGGGGCTGCTTAGTGTCAGGGGTGGTTTTTTGCTATTAGTACCAAAGCTTTGCTAGACATAATTGCAAATAAAATTTGCTTTTTCCCACTCAGTGAGATTTACCACAAGAGCATTTAGAAGCACATCCAGGACTTTTCTGCCCAGGTAACCCACACCAGCAGGCCTGCGCATATATCTGATACCAGAAGCAATTAAAGCAGTGCAAATTGTAGTCTTTGGGGATCTTTCTATGCAAGACCGCCCCCCTAAGCGGCACAAGTCCAGCAGGGAAGCTTCCTAGCCCTTACAGTCCTGACAACCCCAGGCTGACAACCTAGGCAAGAGCAAAGCAAAAACGGACCCAGATTACCTGGAGTAAGAATAAGGTCAAGACAAGAGTGGAAAAGATGGAGACGCTGGAAGCAGGGGCTGTGGAAGAAGCCTGCTGTCGGTGCTGATCCTGAACCTGAAGAATCCCAGTCCCATTCCTCCCTCACACCCATGTAACACTTGCAAAGGATAGCTCAAGTTTGTTTTTTTCCTAGCACCTCATCAACATCTAGACACCCTCCTACTGCTGTTATTTAGTACAGCATCAGTCCAGACAAGCTGTACACGTCTTATTCAAGAATTACTGAGAAATAACTCCCAAGAGTTTGGTTTTGCATTTTACAGAAGCTAATGGCATCCAACCCAGAGGAACCCATCTGAACTCAGGGATATCTTACAGTGTTCTTAAACATACCTTCCTATCTTTTTTCCAAAATGACAAAATAACCCATATAAGAAAGGAGAACATACCTGTGCTATGAAAAAAAATAGCCAGAAGGCCAAAAGAGAACTTCTTTCTCTATAGGCAGTTTATTATTCCAACAAACCTTCTACCAGAGAAGTCTGAAAGGGTTAGCTTACGCATATTTACTTGTGCAAGTTTACTTATAGATGATTATATATAGATAGGCTGTTTATATACATAATCTGTGCAGTTAACATTAAGCATTTTTTTACAGGTCTACATTTTTGTACTTTCAGCTACTATGAACAATGATAAGAATGGTTAGAGAAGAGGTTATGCATAGAAACAACTCGCGTTTTATCTTTTCAAACTGATAACAGGAACAGACTTCCAAGAGGAAAAATACGACCTGACAAAGTAATCTTTACAATCATAAGGTTCAAGGCTTTTTACTTTGCAACTACCGTACACTTCCAACAAGGTTGGCTTATCTTTCTGCCTTCCTGTCCATCCCAGAAAAATAATGTCACAGCTTGCCAATGTGCCCTTGACAATAACATGCTGAATGCAATCCAACAGCCTGTAAAACCACTGCATATCTAGGGAAAGGGTAGGACTAACTGACAAATCAAGGGGGGGGGGGGGGGGGGGAAGTGTGTCTGTACGGTCATGTAGGTACGGTTGTGCACTAATTACAAAGGAAAAGTCCAGTTTCATCAACTTATAGTTTGTTTGTGAAGAACTTCGACATGCCTCAAAGCAAGTCTAATAGAGAGCAATAGAACACTTACTGAAAATAAATTTCACCTATTTCATTCAGACAATCAGTCTAAATGTAACCTTTTTACATAAAATTTAAGTTGCATCTATGCCTGTGTCTACAGACTGCTGTGGTTTCCAGAAACAAGCAACACTTCTAGACACGGGTAGCACCGATTAAGACCCAGCACTAGAAAAAAACTGCTTCACTGCCTATTAGTTTCAAAAAGCACTGTGATGGGTCTGCCAAAAGCCACAGGAATTTTACAAACAGTGTTAGGTTTCTATTTAAATACTTTCTCTCAAACAGCCCATTTTTAACAGAATACTTATCTTGACATACTCATACCATCATTGGGTTATAGTCATGCCTGCTATTTGGGACCTTCGATTTTTATTATAGCATAGATGCTCATTTTTCAGACAGTGAGCAAGTATAACATTCCCCAATCCAATAATTCTTGTATGAATACTCTTACCAACTCCGGAAAACTTGATTTTATCACAAAAGTAAAAGTAATTTTTAATAGTTACTGCTGAAGTATTAATTTAGGTACCTACTGCTATGCAATGGAGTGAGCAGAACATAACGTTACACGTCTAAGCAACAATTTAGCAGACATAAGCATTAATGAGATGAGAATGACCTGCTCTTATAATAACGGATAGCAGTTTCTGCAACAAGAGTTCCCCTTTGCAATATTACTCAATTCTAAAGAAAAAAAAGTATCACTAAGGTGCTGAATTTTAAAACATCTTGTTGACTTCCTTACCCATTCCTCTGCAAAGAACACAAAACAAACAAACAAAACCTTCAAAAGACGGGTCAGGCTCCTCCTAAAATTTGAGGATTTTTAAAATTTGACAGCAGACTCTGTTCTTTGCATTAACATTTACTTCCTCTAAAGAATTGATATTCAGGCTCACAGAGCACCCAAATTACAGACTGAAGCCTTCCTTTGCCACCATGTTCCTCAACAATTCCAACATTTAAAGCCAAGTTCAATCAAGATGACACATTTATTCCTTCCTCCCCTTAAAACAGGGAACAAACCCTAAAACTGTCTTAATTCATCATTGCATAATTTATACAACCCTGTTTACTCTAAGTACGTAGTTCTTCAAACTGAATAGATGCAGATATCGGCTGCCACTCCACCAAACCCATGTTTCTGCTGTGCATTCTGTATGCAATTTCAATTTTCCTTTCTTAAAGCAATAAAAACTTGGAACCTAGTGGGATGACCCTCAAGAAAACAAAAATTCATTCTATTATAGGAACAAAAAAGGTCTGGGCAACCTTGCCCTTAGTTTCTCCACTGTTATTGTTTATCAGTGTCCAAGTAAAGAAAAGAGTTTCCACTTTCACCCAGAATTGAAACGTGAAAAGGTGAAGAAAGCAAACACTAAATACAGCATTAAACATATTTTTCTAAGGCAGGAACTGCAACTCAATTGCTTCTAAAATTATCAAATGAGGTTCATAAAGCAAGCTGCAGACCGGACTGCATGGCAGTTTCTGCCGAAGCTGTTCCACCTTGTCAACTTGCAGAATCTGAGCTGACCGGTACAGTCAGACACCAGAGGGTCACTCTTACAGAGACAGACTGCTAATGCAATCAATGTAGATCCCTCATAATGCCACAGTAATAACAACATGCCAATAAAAACCCTACCAGTGTTTTTATGCAGTGTATTGACAAGATGAAATAGAACCCATCTACCTTCCTAGGGCACATACTCATCTGAGCAGGGCATGAAACATTCACGTAGCTCAAATTAAACACCAACATCTTAAGTCTGTACTGAATCAGGAACCTGAAAAAAGCAAAATCCAATTCTGTGGAGAGAGACTAATCTATACCAATTTACACCCCGAGGCATCATCCACATTATGGTATCCTACCCTTTTTCCCCTAACAGTACTCTGTTGCCATTTAGTTCCGTTTAAAGAAAAAAAAAAAAAAAAGGACTTTTTTCTAAACAGACCTAGATGTTCATAATTTCAGGTTCCTTATTTTGTGTAGTTGTTCTATGTACCATTCCTTACAACTCCATTACTTAATATCATCATGGAACATTAGAAGAAATTCCTTCCTTGTGAAAAATTTACCATAGAAATTAGATATTCAAGCATTTTGGCATACTCTGTGAGTATCTTGCCACCATTTGTCTACTTTAGAGGTCTAATTCTTCCCAGGATTAATGACAGGTAATCAACCAATAGGATAATTATATTGGGCCATGTAATTCATACTCACATGACTAAGGTTATATTTTTCTTTTAAAATTATATAGGATTGTGCTGTGAATTAGCAACTAATGCACTAAAATCACCATGGATTAAAATAATGGAAATTTAGACAAAACATACAAATAGGAGCTTCAAAAAGCTGCATGGATTTAGCCATAGATTGTGATGCAGCACAGGAGAATTCTTATATTCTGAAATTAGAGTATGCTTACTACTCTAAATGGACATCTTCCAAATTGGCTTTCAGTTGTAGCTCTTTTTTCAAAAGCTTCGTTGTATAACACATGTTGCTGACATAATTAGCTCTACGAGCAGGCACATTACTCCAAAGACTTAAAAAAAAGTTTTAAAGAAATAGCAAAACATTACACAGGCAATTAGCTGCTTTTCCTGATTAAGAAGGTATATATTTAATTAGGACAAAACTACTCAGTTTGACAAACATCTGTATTTCTGTTTGGCAAAAGCATCTGTCATATGTGCAGACGCAATTACTAAAAGACACATCCTGTTCATGCAGCACAAGTCACAACTCCACCACACAGCACTTGTTCAAATATGAGTGGAATTTCGGGGAAGAATGTTTGTACAATAATTCTTGCACAACAGGAGAAAATTTATAATTATACTCCTATTTTCCCACATTGGTGGTGGGACCACTATATATGCACATGTGCAGGTCATCATACGTATGGCTTATGTCTCCCACTAGCTGCCTATGCCGGTGAACATGAACATTTCTCAGAAGCGTGTACGCCAGCAGTATGCAACCGTATTAATGAAAAATTCATGTCTCAGCACGCCAGTTTAGGATGTCGGCATTGCCAGGAGGTTGACTGTTCTAAATACTGCTCTGCACAAGAGATCTTGAACTTGCGGATCTTGATAACTGACAGACCATTAAAGGCTGCCTGGACTGACATTCTGAAATGAGTCTGTAAAACAGTTAAGGAAACTGAGGATTTTGTGGAACCCACAAGACACCGTCTCTGTTATTTATGAATGTCATGAAACAGCTGTTTTCCACTGAGACAAGACAGGTCTTCAAAGCCTAATGCTGAAGTATGCAAGAGCTGGGAGCGAAGCAGTATTTTAACCCACTGTTTGTTAGTCCTCACAATTTCCCACAGGCGTATTCTTAGGACCATCTTCAGAGAAAAGCAACAAGGTCTTTTGGGGAGCCTGCCCACTGTAGGCAGTACAATTCAAAACTTGCCTTTCATCCTCAAGCCTGTCACCACAGCCTGCTTCCCCCAAAAGCTTATTCTGAGCAGAGACCCGATTCATCAAACGGTGAAGCGCAAAGGATTCCCTACCTAAAAACCCTGAATTTTGTTCTATGCATAAGATCTATGCACACAGGCTGAGATTCAATCACAAAGGAGAAGTATTTTTGTAAACACTGACTTGGAGGTTGAAATTTCAAAGCAAACCTTAAACTCATCCTGCAAAGATCATTAGGTCACAAAGCATCACAGGACTTAGCTATGTGCCAAGTTCAACAAATACATCTATCATCACTAAAAACAGCAGCGAAACACTCTACTCTTCTGAACGATACTCAAATATTTAGACTGCACACTATATTACAACAGCCATATCCTGCAAAATTTTGTTTGCACTGTATTTAAATCATCTCTGAATTCAATAATCTTTACACCCTAAATTGTAGGAAAAACTTTTATTAAGATTTTATTTATGGTGGTAAAAGAAAATTGAACATTTGACTACATCAGCAACTAGAAAGCCTTCTGCTTTCCAAATGAGACAGGCAACATGTTTCTGGATTGTTTGTGTTGGGCACGGAGGCTGACCAGCCTTCTATAGGATAAGTCAACATTTTGTGATTCAGGAAAATGCAGTATCTACTGAAGATTCTATTATGCATCTAAGGTTATGACCAGCATTACATAAGTTGCATCACAAACTCAATCATGAGGATGAACACTTTTTTTTTTTTTAATAAAAACTGCATTCAGAGCCATATAATTCTAAACATATTTTTGTTTCTGAAGACCCCTGCTGCCTTTGCCTCACACCTGCCTTCATTCTGGATCACCGACCATGCAGGCATAGACTTCACTGGTACACAGCTACCTGCAGGGCTGAACCATGTCACTTCCAGAAACCTGGGTGTCCTGGTTTTGGCTGGGACAGAGTTAACTTTCTTCTGAGTAGCTGGCATAGTGCTGTGTTTTGGATTTAAGATGAGAACAATGCTGATAACACACTCATGTTTAGTTGTTGCTCAATAGTGCTTACGCTAGACAAGGGCTTTTTCAGCTTCCCATGCTCTGCCAGGGGCACAAGGAGCTGGGAGGGGGCACAGCCAGGACAGCTGACCCAAACTGGCCACAGGGCTATTCCATACCATATGGCGTCACGCTCAGTATAGAAACTGGGGGGAGTTGGCTGGGGGGCAGCGATCGCTGCTCGGGGCCGGGCTGGGCATCGGTCAGCGGGTGGTGAGCAAATGCCTTGTGCATCACTTGTTTTGTATACTGTTATCCCTCCATTTTCTGTCCTATTAAACTGTCTTTATCTCAACCCATGAATTTGATCCCCCCAACCCCACCCCCTAATTCTCTCCCCCATCCCACAGGGTGGGGAGTGGGGGAGAAGGGGGAGTGAGCGAACGGCTGTGTGGTGTGTAGCTGCCTACCAGGTTCAACCACAACACTGGGGTATGTCTTCGGTAAATCCAACATCCAGCTGGGTCTTTCCTCCATTTCACAGCTGAAGCTTAAAACCTATAGCTCAAGTTTACTTCAGGCTGTGCATTAGTCTATACAGTTTTTCCAACAAGGCAGTTCATTGCCTTCTTTTAGTTTAGAAGTAACAGGCTGTTTCTCAAAATTTAGCTGAATGAATGCATTTTTACCCACCGGTAAATCCTTCCTGGGATTCCTCACTCACAGTTGCTTGAAGAATAAGTGGGTGTACTTTAAGATGCTGAAAAAAGTTAATTGGGGAGAGTGGTATATTGCTCAGTGGTTCTCTCAGTAGTTCTGCTGAGGACTGGGCTGCAGCTGGATAGGTTAGGTTTTTAGGTGAAGAAGTATCTCCCATCCTTTAAATGCTAATCATGCAGCAATACTTTTTAATCTCAATTTATTAGGAAGGGTCTTTGGAAAAGACATTCTTTTAGCCAAACATCTGACAGATGTGGCATATTCATAGAGAAGAGTAATTGCAGGTTTCTCTCCCCGCTTCCACTAGCATTTATGCACTTTACGTTACTCGTTATTGACATAAATACTGGGAGATGAAATCTGTACTTAAGACTGCTCACTCACTTCTCCAAAAAGCATCCCAGTCATGGTCCACAAAAAACAGAAGGGGGAGGAGGGGGAAATCACATTCTCTTTGTACTCTCAGCCCAGCCCTATCCATCCGGAATTCCTTCTACACCGGTGAGGAACACCACAACATCCCAGCATCCAGCCTGGTGGCTAGAGCAGTCTCCCAGCTGTAGGAGGTGTGGGTTCAAACCCTCCAGGCAGAAGAGAAAGAAGCATCTCCCACTTTCTGGACAGGCACTCCAACATTTGGATAGAACATAAAAGATAAGCAAACACCACTTTGCTGCTGCCTACTTTGGCTTAGTTTTAGAAGAAGAGTAATTAGTAGTTCCCAACTCAGAAAAAGGAAGGAAAACAGAAAGAGGTGGGAAGGGAAGAAATAGGAGTTCACCCTAAACTTGTGGTTTGTAAATTCACTTTGCTACTGCAGTCCTGACTCTCCTCTGAATGAAGGGCAGCGGGGTGAGGCACACAGAACTCAGACTGTTTCTATGTTCAGATGTTCAGGTTGGGATATTTCTTTAAGTAGCACCTTGCTTGACAGGGAGGTTTCTGGATTATCTATTTCAAGCACTTAATTACTATAAACCGTACATGGACTCTATGAACTACAAGTCAGACCAACTTGNTTTTTTTTTTAATAAAAACTGCATTCAGAGCCATATAATTCTAAACATATTTTTGTTTCTGAAGACACCTGCTGCCTTTGCCTCACACCTGCCTTCATTCTGGATCACCGACCATGCAGGCATAGACTTCACTGGTACACAGCTACCTGCAGGGCTGAACCATGTCACTTCCAGAAACCTGGGTGTCCTGGTTTTGGCTGGGACAGAGTTAACTTTCTTCTGAGTAGCTGGCATAGTGCTGTGTTTTGGATTTAAGATGAGAACAATGCTGATAACACACTCATGTTTAGTTGTTGCTCAATAGTGCTTACGCTAGACAAGGGCTTTTTCAGCTTCCCATGCTCTGCCAGGGGCACAAGGAGCTGGGAGGGGGCACAGCCAGGACAGCTGACCCAAACTGGCCACAGGGCTATTCCATACCATATGGCGTCACGCTCAGTATAGAAACTGGGGGGAGTTGGCTGGGGGGCAGCGATCGCTGCTCGGGGCCGGGCTGGGCATCGGTCAGCGGGTGGTGAGCAAATGCCTTGTGCATCACTTGTTTTGTATACTGTTATCCCTCCATTTTCTGTCCTATTAAACTGTCTTTATCTCAACCCATGAATTTGATCCCCCCAACCCCACCCCCTAATTCTCTCCCCCATCCCACAGGGTGGGGAGTGGGGGAGAAGGGGGAGTGAGCGAACGGCTGTGTGGTGTGTAGCTGCCTACCAGGTTCAACCACAACACTGGGGTATGTCTTCGGTAAATCCAACATCCAGCTGGGTCTTTCCTCCATTTCACAGCTGAAGCTTAAAACCTATAGCTCAAGTTTACTTCAGGCTGTGCATTAGTCTATACAGTTTTTCCAACAAGGCAGTTCATTGCCTTCTTTTAGTTTAGAAGTAACAGGCTGTTTCTCAAAATTTAGCTGAATGAATGCATTTTTACCCACCGGTAAATCCTTCCTGGGATTCCTCACTCACAGTTGCTTGAAGAATAAGTGGGTGTACTTTAAGATGCTGAAAAAAGTTAATTGGGGAGAGTGGTATATTGCTCAGTGGTTCTCTCAGTAGTTCTGCTGAGGACTGGGCTGCAGCTGGATAGGTTAGGTTTTTAGGTGAAGAAGTATCTCCCATCCTTTAAATGCTAATCATGCAGCAATACTTTTTAATCTCAATTTATTAGGAAGGGTCTTTGGAAAAGACATTCTTTTAGCCAAACATCTGACAGATGTGGCATATTCAGAGAAGAGTAATTGCAGGTTTCTCTCCCCGCTTCCACTAGCATTTATGCACTTTACGTTACTCGTTATTGACATAAATACTGGGAGATGAAATCTGTACTTAAGACTGCTCACTCACTTCTCCAAAAAGCATCCCAGTCATGGTCCACAAAAAACAGAAGGGGGAGGAGGGGGAAATCACATTCTCTTTGTACTCTCAGCCCAGCCCTATCCATCCGGAATTCCTTCTACACCGGTGAGGAACACCACAACATCCCAGCATCCAGCCTGGTGGCTAGAGCAGTCTCCCAGCTGTAGGAGGTGTGGGTTCAAACCCTCCAGGCAGAAGAGAAAGAAGCATCTCCCACTTTCTGGACAGGCACTCCAACATTTGGATAGAACATAAAAGATAAGCAAACACCACTTTGCTGCTGCCTACTTTGGCTTAGTTTTAGAAGAAGAGTAATTAGTAGTTCCCAACTCAGAAAAAGGAAGGAAAACAGAAAGAGGTGGGAAGGGAAGAAATAGGAGTTCACCCTAAACTTGTGGTTTGTAAATTCACTTTGCTACTGCAGTCCTGACTCTCCTCTGAATGAAGGGCAGCGGGGTGAGGCACACAGAACTCAGACTGTTTCTATGTTCAGATGTTCAGGTTGGGATATTTCTTTAAGTAGCACCTTGCTTGACAGGGAGGTTTCTGGATTATCTATTTCAAGCACTTAATTACTATAAACCGGACATGGACTCTATGAACTACAAGTCAGACCAACTTGTAAGCCTCTAGATTTTTTTTTTTTGTTTGGCCTAGCTATGCACTTGAAGACCGGTTAATATATTTTTTTAATATTTGTCATCTCAGCTCCTGAAGATGAACTTTGCTATTTTTGCTAAAAAATATAATTCCCCTTTTAACAGGTAAAACAAATGATACACCTAAGAGTAGATTTGAAGCTTTTGCTTTTATTTGTTTGTTTTTAACATTACAAGAGTATATTATTACTACAGATCAAAGTTGCGGACTATTGAAAGTAAGAATATATTGCAAGCCCCTTACTAAGTAGGTCAGTACAAAACCACCCTATTTTTTATTAGACAGCTATCCCTATGTCCCGTGTCATCGTTAGTTTCTCTGTCTCAGGAACAGCTACGGACTATGAGAAGTGTGAGTTCAGATGGCTTAGCTCCTCCTGTTAACATACGTGTAGTGTTTCAGAAACACAGGTTTGTACCTTCAAAGGCACCTTGGCAAAAGAAAAGCACTACACAGACACACCAGAAAGATACGCCAGCTACGCATACTTGGAGGAAAGTTGCACTGGTGTTCTTGATTTTTGTTCTAGTCTCTAGAGGTGCAGATGCCTTCTGGGAATACATCCCAAAACTCACAGCTTCCCAGTAAGCTGAACAATACTCTCTACTTCTGGCGAACTGTGGAGAAAAACACCTTTGTTCTTTCCAAGATACAGGAAGGCACAGATGGGCTAGCAATAGGCCATTTAAGTCAGTTTGGGTCCCTACCACACTAGCAGCCACACTATTGTGCCAATGTGGGCTGCATTTGATACCTCTTAGCCGCTCAGAGGGAAGAACTGCCACTTTTTCTATTAGGGGGTTTCCAGAGCATGAGTAAGACTGAGGGGCAGGAAGTTATACAACTGTGCAATAAAAGACCTGAAATTCCCATTTCATTATTTGAGGAAAGCAGCATGGACTCCTCCTCTGTTCACATATGTTATTTTCCAAGCTCTACGAAGTAACTGTAAGACAAAACATTTCATGAAGCTCTTTCAAGTGCATGGGCATTACCAGTTAAAGGAAGTATGGTGTATCTACCAGACAGTACCTCTTATTTCCTTCATTTTCTAAGCCACTGGTTTATGTTTCTGTACAGAAAAAGCAGGAATATTCTTACTGTGACATATTATCTAGTTACATGAAGCTGGAGAGACTGGTTGGCTACACATAGGATTTTAGAATTACAACAGATCCATAACAGTTATCAGCCACAGGTCTTCCCTTGTCTGGGCATCATCCAGTTTAAGTTTACAAATTACATCTCACTGCATTTTCCATATGGTTATCCAAACCACAAGTTTATTTTTGTCTTCTGTTCATAGTTTTCTCATTACAAATACCAATCCCTCTCTCCTCCCTCCTTTACCAATTATCTACTATAGTTATTATTTGCATTTCAAGACTGTTTAAAAATTTTAATTAACTTTCTGAAAGGACTATATTTTTTTAAGTACATACTCTTTGAATTCTTCACAGTTATATTATTAACATTTTGGAGCTTTTTCTGTACAGTGATTCTTCCATGAAGTTTAAAGGCTGTGATCTACAGGAATATCCATATACTATTTCTGGAATATTGTTGTACTTAATTTCATATTGGAGTAGCGTATTTCCTACTAAGGCACAACATGCAAAGAACAGGCCTCTTAGTTGGATAGTTTAGTTGTTAATGAAAGTGACTGAAGCGCTTTTGGGGTCCAATACACAGCTATGTTGTATAACAACTTACTAGGAATAAAAAAGAAAGTCTCCAAAGAGTCGATTCGTTCTGCTTCAGAAGTTCACCCTCTCAGTCTTACCTGGCATAGCCACTGCAGTGTTGATTGCATTAAGGGCTACTAGTTTCCCCCATTCATTACTTCCAGAGGCATACAGTTAGCATAAACTCCACTACATATGCAAAGTTCTCTGCGGTGATCTTCTAAAAGAAACAGGAACAGACAGTCTGCTCCCACAGAGCCAGCAATACCATCTGGCATCAGAACTATAGCTGGCTCTCTCATTATCAATTTTCCAAGAGCTTAGCACAACAGTGAACAAACATGTAAGTTAGTGTACTTAATGATGCTATGGTTTACTCACTAAAATGGCTGTAAAATGTAGTTTAAAGAAGTTTCCTACAAATGGGAAACTAAGAGTTCAAAACCCAATAATATGTCGCTTACTTCACACTAAATCCTAATGTGCATTTTCAGGATTCTTGCAGAGAGCCTGTCAAACGTAAACAAGGAAAAACTGGACGAGTTTTAAATATTGTGCAATTTAAAAAATGGTCTCGTGATAAGGAACACAAGCCTCCTTCTCCTGATAGTGTTATTAATTGGTAATGCTATTCCTCTGTGCTGCTATTACATTTCACCTCAGCCTTTCACTCTTCTCTTTGCAAAAGGAAAACATTTTTTTCCTTCAGGATGATAATCTAGATTAGGAGGCAATACAAGCAGCTTGTTAATTATACATATGCACAAGGAGCACAACAGTTGCTCTGCTTGTCAAGAGGATTTAGAATACAAGCAGCACAGGGACAGAAAAGATACTCATTTTGAAAACTCTGGGTCTTCTATCACAAGAGTAGAAGTAAAACACCGCAGCTCATTTACTGATAAAAAAATCTTACATAAGATCTATCAGTATATACTCAAATCCTGTAGAAAAGAAAAATAATAATTAAAGTCACATTTTAATCAACTTCAATGTTGCAGATGTTTTCAGTACAGCAAATGATACGTTAAAAAAAGCACCTTTAAGGCAACTCCATTTATGCAACTTGTCATCATTTTCTAAGAACACAGTTGGAAGAAGGTACCTGAACTCCAAAACCCCAACAGTCAGCCTCCTTTCACGGAGAAGCACCGTCCTTAACCTGCAAGGCCAAAGTAACAGCCATTTTCCAAATTAAAAAAAAGAGAGCGAAAAAATAAAACGGGAAGAAGACCACGAAGCTAAATAAAAATACCCTTTTACACAAATTAATTTGTGACATGCCTGCTTTCATGCTGCCCTTTTACCCAAGTGGGAAAAACAAAGGGTAATTCCATCAGCCGGCGTACAACAACTCGAAGCAACCTCCTGGCACCGGACCAGAAAGCAAAGCCGAACTGGCCCTCGTGAGAGGCCGCGGCAAGGTCTGCCGGCCTCGCCGCACAGCACGCCTTCCCTCCCAGAGCTCCGGGAGCCTGCCCGCGCTAGGGCACCCGCCGGCGGGAGAGACGGCTCCGAGTGGCCCCGAGGTTCCACGGGCACGTGTGGGTGCAAAGAAGATCTACGGGATGCCTTCGTAAGCCGTGTTCCGATTTGCGCAAACACGGTGCTGTACGGAAGGTGCGGAATGTGGCCTCGTGCCCACCTGAAGGCTCTCTTGCAACGGTCCCACCCCAGCCATACCCCTTGTGAGACACTCGGGCTCGAACATCAGCAAATTACAGCGCAGAAAAGCTAAAGAACATTTGAAGTAGCAGTTTTGCTCTTTCACCGTAAAATAAAGACCCTCCCCTTTGCTTTCAAGCATGCTGGTTTTACGCTGGACCATTATTCTGCAGTATACCGAATATTATCTTTATGTAACTAGCTCAAGTATCAATTGCCCTGAAAAATTTACAGTATTGCAGTATTAATAGGGTTGAAATATTTACAGATTTGCCTAAGCCTGTCAAATATGCAGCGAGTCTTAAGGAAAAAAGTTGCAATGTATAAAATTTGAGTTAGGGATTCTCTCTGTTGTTTTATGGCTGAGAAATTTATCCTAGTTTGTACTAGGCTGTGCATTGTTTGCAAATGATTACATCCTAGAGGCTAAACAAACCGATACATGGAAGAGACAAAATACAGAACCACCCTACCGCCTTCAAAATCTGCCTGTCTGCTCGGTCAATGGCACGGAAGTGCAAAAGAGTGTTTTAAGGAGCTTTGTAGAAGAAAACCACAGACAACATTTTTTTGTGGCATGCAAAGACACGCAGCAAAGTATGAAACTTACTGTAGACCAGCTTGACACAAGCAGTGTGCCAAGCAAAAAAGTGATCCGTAGCAATTAACTGGGGAGAAGGAAAGCGAGCAAAATAACCCGGTCAAGTGAGGTATAGTCTTCAGCAGTTGTGCTGTGGCTGAAGAGACAAAACGCCTCTCTCTCAAATCGGCACACTGACAGCATTTGAGAGCATTAAGGAATTATTTTGGGCTAGTGTCTAAACACGCTGACATTTAACAAGTTTTCTTTTAGACTAATGGAAACTGCCACATAACACCAGTCATGTAAAGGTTTGGGGTTTTTTTTCAGAGGAAGTTGTACAGGTTGCACAAGACCTGCACAAACACAATACTGCTACAGAAGATATATTAAGCTCTGCCCCATAGTATGGAATAACCACAAATACCAAATACCTATTGCTGTAATTGGCATGAAAGCCATATTGTGATATACTTGCTATTTCTTTGTTGCGTTGAGCAACAGCAAAATAGGATCCCTTCCAAAGTATTTAATGCTAGAGTACATTTCTATTAAATTCATAGCTTGCCAAGATGCTGGGCAGGCAAAGTTGAGACAGAGCAAGACCTAACCAGCTCACTTCTCTGGACTCGAGGAGAGTTTTAAGGGAATGCTTGCAGAATGACTAAGCTAGATAAGAAAGTCCTCAACTAACTTTGGCCAGCTGCCAAACTGAAATGGTTTTAACATAGTAGTTTGAATTTGGAAAGTGCTTAAAAAAAAAAAAAGTTATCTGGATCGTGACATTTAACATCTGACTCGTGGAAAAAACAAAAAAAATGTCATTCTGTTAAATATTTTCACTTTTAAGACAGAATTTATTAACCAAGGAAAGAAAAGGACAAAGAAAAGGGCTTGGACTCTCCAGCAGCATGCCTAAAGCTCAAGGTTAAAGTACAACTGACCCCACACAGAGCCATTTGAACATGTGCCAAATGCATGAAGTTAGGAAGTTTCATGCTCTGCTAAGGCAACTTTCACATCACTCATTGGCTTCATCTTGGATCAAAAGCACTAAAAGAAAAACTGTGCAGAGAATCTGATTACAGATGGCTTTTAACTGATGCTTTCTACTTAATCTCCTCTGGAATGTGAGGTCGTAGCCCTCCTGTACTTTGAAAGGGATCTATATACTACATACACACTCAACTATTGTCACTGTACAAATAATATTTTGCTTTCTCATCTGAGCAACCTAACTTAAAGGAGTTTATTGCAGGCCAAATACCCACCCACAAAACATGCATATGGCTGTATGGCTTCAGATGCCATTGTACTTTCCATACTGCTCATTGCCTTGTAAATACAAGTAACAAAAGATATTTTCTATGTTGTAGTTATCTGTATTACAGCCTGTAAAGGTGCAAGGGCTGAGGTGGTACTCTCAGTGCTTAAGGAACACCTTAACCCTTCAGGACTTGCCTGCCCAGGAGGAACATACCTACGTTATGAAGGTACATTGCTCCCTCCACTTTTATGTTTTGCCCACGGAACAAGTCTATCTTCACACATCCTCACCACATGTCATGGAGCAGGTTTCAATCAACAAAATCCAGAAAATCCAAGGCCTATCCATGTTGGAGAAAAGACCCATTCTCTTAGGTCTACACTTCCAAACTGGCTTGCATAACCTCTCACTTCTCCCAGAGATATTTTCTTTATTAAAAGCTCCCTTTGTCACACAACCACACAACAAGTAAAAAAAAAAATTTCTGAACTTCCCACTGAAGACTTCTTATCACACTTCTTTTGGCAGTGAAAAGGTTATGTATCATAATTAATACACAAAACCCTAATGATCTGAAACCTGTGTTCTTCCTGTCATTAAAAATCTCAACAACTGGGAAAGCATAAAACTGAAGCTGGTCAAAATATTCTACTTGAAAATATATTAAAGCAAATATTCTTTGAAAATAGAAAGTCCTAGAGAACTCACTCAAACATCTCCTTGCTGTTTATTAGAGCGCTGACCCCCTCTTTTCCAGTAGTCAAAGGAGAAGGTGGTCAATAGAGAGGAAAAGGGGTTTTTTTATTTCCTGTTTTCAAATTCCAAGTAAGTTTCTTAATTTTCAATTTTCAGTAAGTGTCCTGTGCCTTTCAATCAGCACGTTCAAAAGTCACAACTAAATTTCTGTTATAATAACCAAGTAAATCAGCAGGTTCAACTCTTAGACCTTCTGTACAATCAACTCTGAAAGCTTCCTCTGCTACACCATCAGCTGTGAAAGGGCTCCCAAACATGGATGCACATACACTATGACTGAAATAAACCACGCTCCTGCTCAGGGAGCAGTCCTGATCAGGGACTTACAGCATAACCTGACTACAATTTCAGGCATTTCTCTAGTTTGCAGTCTCTTAGGGCTCTTCAAGTGATGGCCCACAATCCTAAATCACAGCTCATGCCAAATGAACTTGTCGCCAACTTCAATCCAACTGAGCAAGAGTTGCTAGCTTGAATCATTTCCGTTCTTCTTACCCCAACCTAATTCTGGCTCAGGTTTGTCCTACGCAGCCCCCTTCAAACAAATAAGTAAGTGGTCAGAAAGGAAACAGGAAGAACAATAAGATAACTTTCCTGAAGAAGGAGATTTATTTCCAACATCCCAGCTTCTATTGCCTTGCTTACCTGTTTCATGGTAAATAAAACTGTGGATGTGGTTTGTATACATTGCTGGTGTGTCTTCAAAATCAGAGAAAAGTAGACAAACGCTTTCTTAAAATTATATAAAAGCATATCTACCACTACAGTAGTGCCACCCTCAAGCCCAGAGAGACCATGCAGCAATTGCACTGAAATGACTTGGGATAAACACAAGCAAAACAATCTAAATGCATTCATACCAGGGAAAAAAAACCCTCATGCTCTGATACTCAATTCATAATCAACAAAAGGAAAGATTTGGGGGCTTCTCCATTCCGTTATCTAACTTTGCAGTAAATAAAGATAACGCATACTACCAAAGTGATTTTGAGAATGTCATTCCAAATGATATAAGCTGTTCAAAATACCCAGCCTCTCTTTATCCTGATGATTACAAGTACAGGTGGACAATAAGAAATTAAAGCTCCTCAATTCTCAACTGCTTTGAGTCAATTAGTCTCTACAGTAATCAGATTAACTTTAGAAGGAAGATGTTGCTTCATTATCGCTAATAAGTGCCTCTTTTTCAAGAAACATTATTTGTAACCTTTCCAGCAGTCTAAATGCAGAGGCCAAAGATTCAACATGTATGAAACCAGAACTCCAGTAGTCCCCCACCCTTGGGGACAGGGCTCTCAAGGCCAGGCTTCAGACACATTTAGCAGAGCTGCATGAGGAAGTTTGACAGCTATCTCTTCATGCTATTTTTCTTCTACAGATAGGGGACCAATCACCAAGGTTGTCAAAACAGCTTTTTTTTTTTTTTTCCTTTTCATGAAACCTGATTTCCAATATTAATAGGTAAAGGGAAATGGACATATGAAGTCTTGCTGACCAGCTCATAAAGCTTCTTTCTTGAATGAGAGCAGGCTGGAGTACGCATTATAGGCTATAGGGTTTGTTTGGTTTGGGGCAGGGGATTGGTGCAAAGAGAGAAGGATGTAAATGAAATGTTAAATCTATCCCAAGCTGTAGCACAGCTGTTAAGACACAGCAGGAGGGATCTGGATATTGTACTTACTGAATCAGCTAAAGAGGTCTAAGCAAACTGACGTTCATAATGAGAGCTGCAGAATTCCATTCATACAATGGGTGGCAACTGGCCAAGGATAACTTGCTAAAAATAAGAGATCTAGAAAGATTAAAAAGCAAAAACATTTACTGCATTATAGAACTAGAAAAGGACCAGATACTCCTGCACATGTAACTATAAAACTCCTCCCTCTTCAGCAGGGGTCTTCCAAGAATATACTCTTTCCAGTGATAAAAATGTGAACAAATGGGATAATCCCCTATAGATGGATGAAAAAGAGAAAAATTTACAATTTGGAAGTCTCAGAAATATGGTAGAAGACTTATTTTACACTAATATTTCATCAGTATTGCTACTCACCTTTGAATGAGTCTCTGTTCATCTTGCCTAGATGCTAAATAAAAATAATACTATAGCTATGAATTTGTCTTCCCTTGCATCTTTTTGAAAATTTTAAAGATCAAAATGATAAAGCCTCAAAATCAAGATACCTAGCACTCGGAACAACAAAGGAGTATTTTTTTTAAATTACAATTGCATGGGTAGGATTTTGCAGAGATTTTTTTCAACATCCTTCATCTGCCTAGGTAAGCTATTGCTAAGAATAAAGAAGAACTAAAAAGGACAAGCTTCCATCAGTACAAGATGGTTTGCTTGGCCATGAGTAGTTGTTCCTTGCTATTTTCTGCATTAAGAAGGACTCTAGATAATAGCAAAGAAAGCATTCTCCTCCTTCCCCCCATCCTTCCCCTTCCTGCCTCCCTACTCGGAGCTAAAATCCCATTGATAGGGTGGAGTAACCAAACTTCTTCAACAAAGGAGCTTGCCTTTCTCCCAGACAAATGACTTGGCTGAACTTAAGAATCTCCTTTTGCTATTAAAAAATTCCACAATAACTGCAGTTCTAAGAAAAATCCCAGAATCTAGAGTGGAAAAACCCTACTGAATCAGGCTTCCAACAGTCAGCAAGTCTAAAGAGTTTAAATAAACAGAATTGTCACTCAAATATCAGCAAACTGCACGGACCACACTGAAAGGGAACCGAACAGCATAAATCAGGTGACTATTGTAGCTTCCCCAACAAAATCTGAACTCTAGCTCTTTACAAAATACCAAGACAGCTGAATCTCAGCCGAGTTGTTAAAAACGGCTGCATGCATTTAATTAAGTCAAAATCGAAGCCAGATGGCACATGCTGCTTTTCCAATAGACTGGATGCTGTCACAAGAGGCACTACTTAAGCATTCCTTGATGATTCCTGGCACCAGTGGCTACAAAATCTCTTTCTACCATCTACCATACGCCCCTCCTTTTTTTTTTCCAGTCACCAAGCCTTTAAAGAGGGTGGAGAGGAGGAAAAAGAGAGCCCCTGAGATAAATTGACTCAGTGTGTGGAATGCAAGGCAAACATTCCTGTACAAATTCAGATTTGATTTATTTTCTTTAGAAAACTCCAGCTGCAGGAGAAACCCCCAATTGTTGGTCTTTGCCTTACACCCCCTAGGGTCATCATCTGTCTTACTGGGAGAAAATAAAAATAGATTACTATACTTCTAAACTACTGCACAGCAGAAGATGTTAATACTTTAGCTGGTAATAAATGCAAGGGAACTGGCTAAAAAAGGCCTCAAGAATTTGGAAGTGTACGGCTGAAAGGAAACATTAACATTTCGTCTCTGGACTGCATAACCTCTCTGTGAAAAATGACAGTGTAGGCTTTTGTGGTCGGCATGCATGCAGCAAACTCCTACTCATCGGAAAGACTAGCAAGTTATCGCCTGGTTGTAGTCAGCCAAAGTTATACTGGACTGAGCCAGAACTGAGTGGCAATACCATATTTCATTTCCCATACTGCACCCTCCAATACATGCAATTATTGGAGGGCACGAGCCATGTTGCTGCTGGTCATGCTTCTCAATGCTTGCACAAGCCAGAGTGCCTAGCAAAGTGCATCTGGAAGGCGATGGGGAAGAAAAAGCATCAGAAGTTAACTGATTACATGTATGAGAAATATGCTACTGACAAAACACGTCTGCTTGATTTTCACTCTCAGATTTTTCTGTTCCAAAAATCACTTAAGCAGCTACCATATTGCACCCAAAAGGACTCCTTAAGTTTACAGAGCAAAAGGTGGGATTCATTACGCCTTTCATATAGACAAGGAGGACTCAGAGGCCCTTCCTTGTATTCTCTCTCCATGTCTCCATCAAATCACTTGGAAAAGTGAACCACAGTGAGTGTCTCTCATTGTTTGAGTAATCTAACATAAAGCGTACACAAGGACAAAGGCATAGGACTGTAATTTTAGGTTATTTCCAACTGAATGATCCCCTACAGAGCAATACTGTGATCTAGGGTTTACTTAAGTTCTTAATTATGATTGCCACTTTTATACCTACCCAATCTCACCTTCCATTATAAAACAAATTACACACTTGCACTGAATATCTTACTGCTTGTGCAATCTGTTAAAAACTCATTTCCAGCACTACTGAGAACAAAAACCTGCCTGCTGAAAAGGGTGGACGTGTTTAACAATTTCAGCAGAACAATCCTTCTCTCCTGGTTAGTTTAAAGCTCCATTAATCTTAATGCAAAACAAAACAGTTTCCTTTAACAGCCAGATTCTTGACCTTGAGCTGTTCCAGTGTTGGAGTTGGGGGCTGGGGTAGAAAGGACGTGGATGGACCACAACTAAGAGCTGGAGAGTAAATACATAAAGACAGAATAGCCAGCAGAGAGGAGAAAAAAAAAACAAAAACAAACCAACACAAATTTATCTCTGTGAAAGACTACCATCTCCAGTGCTGCCACGGAAACCTGGACAACATCACCTCAAAAATTTTGTTACTCATTTTCAGATAAATTTTAAAAGACTAGCAGTGATGAAGATTGTCAAAGGATGGCCAAGAATAACAGGCTAATGGCTTCTAAGTCACCTATACGAGCGCTGACCCACATCACTAGCCATTAGAGGATTTACAGAGTAATGTTGCAAATGAAATCCAGTCTACTAGACAGCATTATTTTCAGTGTGAAAAAATAAGTTACAGACGCCTTCTTTGTAGACACTGAAGATATCTCTTATTTAGCTCTTTTAATTTTCTTGACAGAAGATGGGGTTTGCTCAAAACATCATTCCTATATGAACCCAACTCAGAGTTGGACAAAGTAAGGTCTTTAAACTTAAAAATACTCTTACCAGTCAACAGTCACAGGGCTTCTTGCATACAGGTTTTACACTCCCCTACCCGCTGCTTTTCCATTACTGTACAAGTTTACATTACTAAGTGCTCAGTGCAGTACAGTCCAGAGAGTAAAACCTGTCCTTGTTACCAGGACATGACTATGTAAGTGACAGACCCAGGTGGCAGAATGTAGTTGAGCTGCCTCCAAAATGGCATTAAATTGCCTGTGATTTATCTTAATACTTTAAGTTGTATTAAAGCATCATTTCCTCATTATATCTTGCAAGGTGCAAATCTAATCACTTGACAGTATTTGCCCAGCATTAACTGTGGCTAAGAAGAGGGCGCACAGCAGTTTCCGTAGCGTGATTTCTAGGTGTCTCACACCAGTACCACCTTACTCAGAAAAACAGTTCCTCAAGACAGCTTTTAATTGCAATGCTGCTAGACCTGAGCTTTTTAAATGGCTCAAAGACTGGCAAGTCATTCTTGTACCAGTGCTGACAAACGTCTGAGAGGCCTTCTCATACAAAGAAGGACTGGACTAAGGACCGTGCAGACTGGACTAAGGACAAGACCTAATTTTGCTTACGAACTCTGGAGGCACCCACTTGACTGCGCTTTTGGTTCTGTCGACTGTCACAGACACATCGTAAGATAGAGAGACAATGCCGTCATTTGGATCACACTCACAAATCTGATTTTCTACCACAGGTGCAGAAGGCTGTTTGTAAAACTAGAGGTATGCTGACCACCACTGTCCCTTTAGTACAAGGAAAGCTCTTATTTTTTGCACAAGACAAAGGAATGTTTCAGACCATCTTCTATGCTGACTCAGATGCTTCTTGGCCAAAATCATTACTGTTTACCATACAGTTCTGCATGGTTTATTTAAAGTCTCATACCAAAGTGCTCGTTATTTCTGTAATATTACTTACACAAAGACACTTTTAAAGCCTGAAGAATTTATTATTCTTAACGATTTCTTCATTAGCCAGCAGTTGTGCTGCGACTAGAGTGACAGAGCTAGCTTCATACACAGCCTCAACAGCCACTTCAGTGTTAAAACCCAAGGATAATTACTGATGTGCACAGGAAACGACAGTCCCGCTATCTCCTCATTGCTTCATGGGAAGCAGAAGCAGTTTGTCCTTGGTTCGACTTTCTGTGGATCCATCCCAGCTTGGCTGGATCCGCAGAAAGGTGGATCCGTTGTTCTGTGGATCTAGAAGACTTTTACTCCAAGACAAGTCATTTGTATAAAACTTTTTGTTCGAAAACCAGGAAAGTGGTGACCAGCATAAAGACTTAATGCCAAGTAATACTTTAACCAAGTGGCCTCCTCCATCTTTCTCAACTTGCAGTGGAAGAAATTGTGTAACAGAGCAATTGAAACAGCAGAGCAAACACAGCAGGTGGTCCTGTCTTAGAAGACTTCCACC
>VZTL01038128.1:4780-19757 GCA_013400535.1 Scopus umbretta | reverse complement strand
AGCGGCGCCGGCTGTCAGCGGTCGCCGGCGCTCGGCGTCTCTGTGGCTCCGTCGGTGGGTTTAGCGCCCTGTTCAAGGCAGGAACGCGCTAAAATCGCGATGAAATAGCAGGAGAGGCAGCGGCCGCAGGGAACGAACGCGCTGCCCTCTGCTCGGCGGGGGAGCAGCCGGTGCAGATGTGCTGAAAGGGAAGGCGTTGCCCCCCCCCCGTTCCCCGGCACGAACCAAATTGTTGGGGGGAAAAAAAAAACCCCAAACCCCCCCATTAGGTATGAACGTGCCTGTGTGACCCGTGTGACATGGCCAGGCTGCCTGCGGAAGCCGTGCGACCCCGTCACGCGACAGGCGTTTGCACAGATGTCTCGGGGTACGTGGTTATGTGTACCTGGGGTTTGAGGCTTTTTTTTGCAAAAAGGGGATGTGATTGACACTGTGCCTTTGTTTCATGCCTACGAGCGTGCGTTCTGCATCGTTTCCAATCTCGGAATCGATAGTATCGCTCATGTCTGTACAGGAAAAGGCTTAATCTTGAAAGCCGCTCAGCACCCGAGGCCCAGCCGCCAGCCACCTGCGGTCGAGTCTTCACATTTCCCTCGGTAGGGTACAGAACAGGCTTGGAAGTCTGATTTTTAGGTGGAGATGTGGATTCTGTGGGTCTCCGGGGATTTGGTCTCTGCAATTAGTGCTTAATGCTCTGCTTTATGACCCGGCTATAACCTTGCTTTACATCCTCAAGGGACTGGTATTCTTGCTGGCTGCATTAGGGCTGCTGATAAAACTTAGAGGTCATGGGATATCGGACGTGAGGAAGGCAGGGTAGCAAAGCATTGTCTTGAAATGGAAAATGTAGCAACTGCAGTCAAATTTGAAATATTTCTTTGTGGTACGTTGCCGTCTTGATATATAGGGTGATCCCGAAGCTAAGAATTAATTCATTGCCAGTGTGTAATTTGCATGCTAGAGCGATACGCAGTTATCGTTGTGACTTTGTGTTACTGTCAGGGGACAGTCGCTACAGTTCATTTACTTGGCGCTTCCGTCAAGCCAGCTGAAACGGGGACAAAAAGAGCTCTGTGCAGTCTGGGATGGGGCCGTGGCTCTTCCTAGCGACATGCCTCTTCTCCTGTTGGTGTCAGTGATACGAGAAAGGGTTTGTCATTGAGCCCAAGCAGAAGAGAATCCAACTTTATCTCAACGAGCGATAACAAACTGCAGAAAAGAAAATTTCCTGTGGATTGCATCCACATATAAGCTGCAGTGAATGTCAAGCCTTTCCTCGGAGGTGCTGGGTCCCTCACAATGGGAGCCCTATAGGCAAAAATGCCACGTGTTGTAATGTCCGCATCCCGTGTCAGGGAATGTGATGAGTCCTGGCAGTCTTCAGTGGTGGATGCTGAAAATGCTGGTTTTTGCAGAGGATTAACCAGGATTCGAAACAGAGCAAATTCATTTTTCACTGAAATCCTCAGTTTCATTCTGCGAGGTACTGAACATTTCTCACAAGGCGGAAAGCTGCTGCAGCTTTCTCTAGCTGCAGGGGCACATGAGAACAACTCAGGACCTTTTTAGGAAGGGCAACGAGCCAGACCCTGTGCCTAGTTATGGTTGTCCTCCTTGAAATAATTGTAAAGGCACCGTTAACGTCCCTGCTTCTTTGTTACAGAGCCTAAGCACCTAAATAGTATGCTAATGGCTGCATTAGAGGTGTTTTCTTCTTAATAACGTGCCCTTGCTTCTACTGCCTAGTAAAAGGTAGCACTGTTTATTTTTCTATGTGAGCTTTTTTTAAGCTGTGCAGTTAAAGAAGCGGAGCCTTGTACCAGCCTTGGCAGGAAATACAAGGCTGATTCCGCAGCTCGTACCTGAGGGGGGATCCTCGCTCACTCTGAGCATCCACGCTTGATTCCCAGGGCGACAGGAATAAGGATGTTTTGTGTGATTCAAGCTTGCGGATCAGGACCTGATTTATCATCATCTATTGTTAAAAAATGATAGATTCGCAGTCACACACATACTCAGTTATTTTTTCTTTTTTTTTCACAACAGGCTAAGAAGCTGTTATTCCTGAACATAACCTGTTCCTACGAAATATCCTGAGTGTCACGGGGTTTGTTTTAAAATACATGTAAAGCCCAAACAAAACATATGCTGTGGCTCACACGTTTATGGTCTGTAGATAGCTCATGCTTTTAGAAGCCTGGTGAGTATGCAGAGATAGTACCTGAATTATCTAGTGAGCTGCTGTGAAAATGATAAAAATGTTTCTGTTCACTTAGCAAGTTGATGACAAAATAAATTGGGAAAGTGTCAGCAGAGCATCAATACTCTTTGTACTGGCTAAAGAAGAGGCTTTGTACTGAGTAAATCAAATACCGCACATACGCGCGTACATTGCATAACCACACATATTGTATGGCCGTGCAGCATTGTGTGAATGCATTTGATCGTATGTAAGCGTAGAAATCAACTTTAATTTTAGAATATCAGCCGGTTTTGAAAATACATTTGGAATACATGTGCAATATGTGAAAAAACAATGTGTGAGGGAAATAGGAAAATTTTAGAAACGTGCTTTAGACTTCCAAAGCAACTGGAACAAATCCTTAGTGAATGAAGAAACTGGAACGAATCTTTAAAGCCTCATCTTTTGCTGGGGTAAATATACATTATAAGCTTTTTTTTTTTTTTTTTTTTAAAGTCCTGATACTGCGTTGGAAACCAGAATGACTCTATATGAGCCAGTCTGGTTTCTTGTATAAGCATATAAAGTGTCTTGGCAAATCTTGGAAACTCAGATTAGTCACTTGGAAGATGATCACGGCCTTCACTGAGCTCTTCCCAGGGACATGCTAAATGCCAGAAGCATGCGAATGCCTAAAGTTTCTCATCCCACATTAAATACTTGGAGAATGCACTGCCTTCTCTACAAACTTGAACACCATGCCACTTGTGTTTCCCTGCTGGTTCATGCCTGAGTTTGTTCTAATATTTCACAATTTTGGTTTTTTTTGTGGCAGCAGTTTCTTTAGGCTGATACTGTACCCTTATGGGAGATGAGAGCCTGCAATCGCTGATGGAAAAGTAGCCCTTGACTAAGGCGAAGCAAAACCTGGAACTGAAGATATTTGAAATTTTAACAGTTTTATGCCGAGGCAGCTGTTCCCTGCAGATAACCTCACTTTGAGTCGGTGGGGACTAAGAAGGTGAAGGCAGAGGAAGACTCGAATGAGACCATTTCAGTGGTTAGGTGTAGAAGGTGTTATATGACCCTGGACTGGAAGTGATCAAAACATTTTGGAATGGCTTTGATTACCTGAGAAAATACAATTTTTTTTTTTCCATGTGCTTGCCAAAAATTGGCAAAGTTGACCGAAGATGGCGGACGGCGAGGTGAGATAAAGCGAGGAGAAAGAGATTGTGGGAAGTTGATGATGCACCAAGTGAAAACAGAGGACAGTTAAGCGCAGATGATTTCTAGGACAAAGTAGGCAATACTTTGCCTTAATTCAGGTGCAGGAGAATACTGACTGCTCCTGAGAAATAGGCTCTTGCTTTGGATATCGTGATGTTCTGTTGAACAAACACCCAATGGATGCTGACGTCTTGAAGCTTTTTTAATTACCATAACTAAGCTCCTTTGGGGCATATGATTGTATTCTTTAACAGCAATGAAATATATTTAAATTGATTAATGCTAAAAGCAGTTCCTCCACTGTTACTATTCAGCCACTTGTTTAGGTGTGCTGCCACTTCTGACTCATTTGTACCATTGATTTTTAGTGGTGCAAAATCAGTCCCATCCATTACCGCTTCACTTTAAATGTGAAAATGAAACATTTTGACACTTGCAAGATTCCTAGGTTGTTTTTTTTTTCCTTTATGTGAAAAAATTGCCTATAAAAGTTTCTCTCAACTCCTACCTTTTTTTTTTATGAATTACTAAGATTTTTGTAGTGGTTATTTTTCAGTGTTTATTTTTTTGAAGAAATCCTCAAAGTAAGGTTTATTAATTGACTGGTTACGTGTGTTACAGATACAGACTCTGAAAATTACTTTGGCATCAAATGGAGGGAGAGAGGATGGATGAAAATACAGATTTTGTTACAACAAAGTAATCTGCAAATTTGTGACATTTTCATCATATTGTTCACGCTAGAGAAAAGGAAGCAGAAATCCTGAAAATATTAGAGTAATGGCATTTTGGAAACAAAGTGTTTAATGTTTTTTTCAAAGCAGCATTTAATTTAGAAGGGTTCTTTTCAATGTTAATGATTTTATTGTTCATCCTTCTCCCCATGAGCGTCTTTAAAAATACTTCAAATAGAAGGAAAAAGGTTTATTTGTAGTTGAGTGAGACATCTGATTTTCTAGAAAAGGACATACTTTGGACTTGCAGTTTCGAACAACAACCAAACGTTGTGAGCCGGTGAGGCAGGAGCGCACCGCGCATGAGGCGGGTGGCACAGTTGTGACTGGGAGCACCTGCAGGACCCCGCTGGTGTGGCTGCAGGGGATTTTATGAGGTGCAACTCGGCTGCAGTCATCCTCGGACCCGTCACTTTATCAAAGACCCCACTTGGTAGGGTGAGGAAATGGGTTGGGTGGGTCAGTGCTGGCACGGAGCCTAAATAAGCTGCTTGACTTCCCGAATTGCGGCTCCTGTACCGGCCCCCCCAGAGTCACCCGACGTTAAGCTCTCAGTTTCTCGCGCTCCAGCCCTGCAGTGCTACAGCCGTTTCCGTCTGCAAAAACATAATTACATGGTGACTAACAGAGAAGTCAAAATCACAGCTCTGCTGTGTATTAATGAATGGGGGAATCCAAGATCTGTCCAGTACTACAGAAACCATACCTGATTTTTTTTCTGTCATTTGCAGTGCTCCCTCATTCAGCTATCTCACCAGCCATATGAGCTAATACTTTCTGTGATAAGAAATTGTTGTAAGTAAAATCCACAGTGACAAATCCACAGGGGGGAAAAAAAAAAATATTGCTCGTAATGTTTGTACTTCACTGTTGCACAAACCCAACTTTATTTATTTATTTATTTAAAAATGCTTGTAATCTAAATGACTCTGCGGCCATTCCAGAGAACCATGAGCACGTGCTGCTCTTTGAAAAAGAGAAACAGCGGCAGCAAGAAGAAACAAACGTGTAGGAGGCTGCTGTGATTTCAGCCCGGCGTGGGGGCAGGAATCTGCTGTGCTGCTTTGGCGCGGCAGCCCAGGGAGGGGGAGACCACTGGGTATCACCTGTGGGCCTCGTGAGCTGCAGCCGGGCGAACACAGCGCTCGGGTCGGCGGTGGGGCGTTTTAGCCGTGGTGATGTTAGAAAGCACGCAGCCCGTCTCTTGGTTACGGTGATGTCATCAGATGCGGCCGTTCTAATTTTATCGCTTACAATGAATTGCACTTGATTTTGTAAAGCTCCCTCTCCTTACGCCTGGAATTTGGAAGTAAAAATCTGGTGAGCTCTTTGATGGGCCCTGTTAATATTTCCCAGTTTTGCAGAGCGTTAATACAAATTGTATGCGGCAAGAGCTTGTTATTAAAACTAGATATTAGAGTGCAGACCTAATTTTTGCATGCTTGAGGTTTAAGCGATGCCAGTTTTTATCAATGGCCGGTTGTTTAGCATTCCTTTTCTGGAGGGAGGTGTTGAAGGATACGGCGCTGGGCACTGGTAAACGCGAATGCACCGAGTTCATACCCGTCCAGCTGCGTTGCATGAAGGTAGGGCTGTAAATGGGCAGATGTAAGCAAAACACTTTGTACCAGGAGGACAGGAGACGCTGTGCTGACCACGCTATGCTGTCACGTTTTTCTGCCAGCTGTGGTTCAGCTTCTCTCCTTCTCTCACGGCTTACGTCTGCAATCCTCTTTAGAGGTGAGCTGCTCTTCGGGCAGCGGGGTAAGAAGAGCACCCGCAGTGCCAAGCCGAGAGAGTGAGCAGGGCAGCTGCTGGTGTCCCTGCAGGGATGTATAAAATGAAACGCAGAATAAAACGTGGTTGAACCTGATATTCACGTAGCCTTCTGCATTTGGATTTGTTCTTTCCTTTGTGCATCGGGGAACAGATTTTTCTTTCGGAGCTTGTGAGGACGTTTTGGCTTTCCCATCAAACACCGCAGGGGACACGCTACCGACTCGCCTTCTGGGAGTGCAAATCTGGGGCTGGTTCTACCTCCCTCGTTCTGCAGGAGACTGAGAGGCTGTAATTAACGTTCCAGCAAAATCCCTTATGGGCTGTAGTGCCACTGAGGGTAGCCCCCCTGGAGTCCTCCAGCCAGGATTTGGCCCGGGGTAGTCTGTAGCAGCACGATTTTCATGCTGCCAGCATTCAGAGTGGGATGTCTAGTGTTCCTCGCAGATTCTGTAGGTTGCACAGGTCTCGAGAGGGCTGTAGGATTTGCTGGCAGTAAGATGGCTGGCTGTACGTGCTGCGTGAGTTTCTTAAAAGCATCTGTTTTATTTTCAAGACCCTTGAATAACTTCATATTTTTTTAGAATGTATTTGGTGACACTCAGCTTTATGAAAACAGAATTTTCTTCCTTAGTATTTTCTTTCTTAAATAAATAAGTAATACTTCTGAATTCATCCTACCTTCCTATCTTGGTTTTAATGTTCAGCTGAAAACATAGGTGTAGAATACCAAGAGAAAATGTGCTCACAAAACTGGTGAAAGCCCAGGAGATGTAGGCACATTGCTAGATCACATCTGCAGCTAGTCATTAATGCTATTCACGTTCCCACTGAAGTCAATGGAAATTCACAGTAAGTGTGGTTAGGCAGCTGTGCTAGGCAGTCTCTGCAGTGTTTCCTAGAGGTACAATACCCTTACTCCAAATTGCTTTACTGGCTGAGGTATTAAAAAAACTTCCCTATTTGCTCCATCATTTGAAAAAGGATTAGGAGAGGCAGTGTGGTACCTGTGAAAACGCTATAGTTCCTAACTGCTGCATCTCGGAAGTTTCTCTTTTATTTGCTGGAATAACACAAAGGGCAATCAAGCTGTAGGAAAAAGGGGTGTAATCGTTAAGAATAAATATGACTCTACAGAAGGCAGTTGGTTTATTTTTCAGGCTTAAAATTAGTCTGAGTATGCAGAGCATTCAGAGTTTGTCCGTCTGACCCTGGCTCGTTTTGACAATCCCACTCCTTTTGAAAGAGTCGATTCATTTCTTTTAAAGGGAAGAGTTGTCATCACCTCCCACATCTGCAGAATGCCTTAACAGTTTCCAATGAAAACAGGAGGTGAGCCTGTTTTGTTGCTGGTTGGGATTAAAGGGATGTTTTATTATGGTGACATCAGCGCGAACTCCAGAGAATTAATGAGAAGTATATAAAGCCCAGAGATTTCCTAAGATTTCGTGAGATGTTTTGTTCAAGGCGGTAAATTGTAGTCATGTGATTTATCAAAAAATGACCTTGCTATTATATTAATTCTTAATTTACTTTATTCAAGACAAAGTGTTTATCTTTTCCATAATTTAGTGATCAAGATCTCAAGCCTTTAAATTACACAGAGGGTGAAAATTGCAAGACAGGTCTTAATATTTCATAATAAACACAAATGTTTGGTTGTAACAATGGAGTTGCTACTAGGCCTAGCCCATAATTTAGTATTAAAACTAATTTAGAATTAATTCTGTGTTCATGCCACCTAATCTTTGTTTTCAAATGTGGTATGTGATTTAGGAGCCTACAGGCTATAATCTCTCTTTGCTGATTAGCAGGCAGACCTCTTGGTTGGGCTGCAGCGCCCTCTGAAAATGTCTTTTTTTCTCTACTGACTAGAAGGGGAGCTGACATTGGGCAGGCTTCTAACTTAGGAACATGTGCAAGAGCTTATGGTTAAGACCTGATGAATCCCATTCTTCGTGTGTCACCATAAAAAGTACCTTATGGTGCTTTATATGCTTGCTTTGTGAAACATGTTATTTATGAACCCTGTCTGATCTTTTCTCAGCAGCTTAATTTATATTGTTAAGTCTTCATACCTATTTCATTCACGCTCCTCCTAAAAGAAACAGTCATATGTCATGCCTGTTTTTTGGTCTACGTTTTCTTTTTAAACAAAAGTCCCATGCATGTATTACCGCAGCTTATTTTCTTCCCATTGAGTTGGGAATTAAACTGGAAAGAAGGTTTGTAGCTGAATTCTCTTCAAATGTTGTGGAATCAAGGAAAAGTGAAAACTGCCGTCAAGGAAAAGTGAAAACTGCAATGTGTGCTTTAAGGCTTCTGGGTCAGTTAATTAAAATAATGAGTAGAATCAGGAGCAGTGGCGTAAAGGGTGTATGCTTCATATACTTCATTTTGGAGTAAGTCGCAAATCAAAAGCCAGGGTTCAGTCAATTCAGCAGGATCAGAATGTTATGTTGGAAGCTTACTTTCTTGTATGCTGAGGCTAAATGAACTACAAAATTAAAATTTTGTAGTTAAAACATTGGGGAAAAAAAAAATCCCTATCAGTAAAATGGTAGCAGGGTAGGGGGGGTTGACTAGCAGCGTGACATCAGTCTGAGCTCTCTTGGCTGCCATAGATTTGCATGCGTTATCTCAGGTTTAAGGTTGAAAGCTGGTGTCGTGTGGGGAGTGGGTTAGGAGCTCTGCGGAACAGCAGTGGTGGAGAAAGCCGCTTGACTTGCTGGGGTTTTGGATTTTGGAATCGGAGTTCTGCTGTATTATGAAGAAACGATGGTATGTACTGTGACATGATACCTGCCCTGTGGCACTGAAGTTGTCACCTTGCCCACTCCTTTCAGGTGCACTGTGGGGCATGAGGACAGTAGACTAAAAGTGCGGTCTTGGTCGGTAGGGCCTTTCCCTTTGGAGTGATTCTCTCGGGGGTTTGGTTCAATGCAAAGGCATACGTTAGCAATGCGTCTGTATAGCTACAGTGGCCAGGTAAGAGAGAATCTTGAATCATAAACCCGTGGTTGGCAGTTCAAAGGCAGTAAATATTAATTTTTAATTAATTCGTTTTCTGAAGTGAGACATTTATAACTGTATAAGCTAGTAGCTACTTCCTTGTAGTTGTTCATGTTGAATTATGGGCAAAACCTGACATCCTTGTTTACTCACAAATTAAGTCCCATGGAGCAAGCTGAGATAGCCGTTCTTTGTATGGAGCTGTTCATGACCACGGAGCGTGAGCTGCCTGATTTACAACCAAAGAAAGATACTGCTCTCGCTGCAGAGCCTGCCTACAGTGAGAACAGCCATCATATGCCATTTTGAGTATTTATCCTTAGGTGTGGATCTGTCTTAAAGCCAAGTGGAAAGAATTGTTTGATCAGGTGGGACATCCGACTGGCCAAGGTTTAATGAGCTGTTTTCTTGGCAAAGGCATCCTTGCTGGTATACCAGTCAAATGATCCAGTAGGTTTTTTTCATATCAAGGAAAAGTGAGGTTTCTAGCTGCAAGACGTGTCATTTGAATGTCCTTTTACTTTTGTGTCCCTCAAAAGTAAACAGAGCCCAAGGTGTGATTGTCTTTTCAGTTACACATTGCTGTCCTTCATTGTTATGAACGGTGTACTCTTTGCACATTTATCATTCAAAATTAACCTTTTTTTCCCTATGCTAAACTGAAGGTTTTGTAGTTTTGGCTCGCTCTGCGTTTTTTGCCTATTGCACAAAAACACAGTTTTAGAACTATAAGCAAAATCGGGGTGAGTCTACAACCTCAATATACACTTTTTACGCATGTAAAAGATCGTTACTTCAAAGGAAGCTTTATGGCTATGGTAAGCTGACTCGCCGTGTCAGATTTTCAACTAATATAAACTAGACAGGGGTTTAATTTCTCCTCCTGCCCAGCTGCTGAGCATCCACAGATCAAACTGGAGTCACTGGGAGCTGTGCACCTGAATCTTTGTTACAAGCACAGGAGGCTTATAAATGCTAATGCTCAAGCCAGTTTGTGTGTGTGCCCTTAAAAAGAGGGCTAAACATTACTTCAGTTCTGTAATAGCCTGTAGTTAAGGAATGAGTGATCAAAGTTTATGTCTTTCTGAATGAAATATCTTCTTTCTTTTTGGTGACACCAGTACATAGTGGGATGGAGAAAAGAAAAAAGCTGTGGGGTTGGGAGCTGGGCTATCACGTGTTTAAACTTTAAACATTGTCATTGTAGGAAGTTGTTTCACAAAGAGGAAAAGTGGTTTTGTGATAAAGGATGTCTGACTTCTTTTCTGGCTCTGCTGTGTGTTTTTTATCTTTTTAAATAAGACCATCCTCTCCCTGTGCCTCAGGTTCTCATCTATGTGCCCAGGTTCTCATCTTCCATGCTGCAGGTTACCATGTGGCTATGCCATGTACCCTATATATATATATATATATGTACTTGATAGAGGGCATGTCATTCAGCATTTAATCTGCCTTTAAGATGCGGTTCCTGCCTGCTTCCTGCCAGATTTTTCCTAGTAGCAAATAGCCCCAACATTTGTGCTGACTCAGCTATACTAATGGATACAAGGTGAGGAGGAGTCAAGAGTTTCTCTCCATGTTTACCTGCTGCAGAGACAATTTTTTTGTGTTTAAAAAATCTGCCGTGATAGCAGATGAGTACAACGAAGGTATCAATTCTCTCTTTTCTTCCAGTGCTGGGAGGTAGAGTCACAAGAGACATCTGTATTTACAAAGTTTCCATGTGTTACAGTTAGGGGAACAAATCCATAGTGGAAATAGATAGTACAAATCTTCAGTGGAGATCTTATAGTACAAATCTTTAGTGAAAAAGTCTATAAATAAACAGAAACAGAGAAGCATCTGTTCCTTGATACTCCATGAAACAGCTGATAAAAATAAATTGTGTATTGTAACGGTAGCTAATGCAAAGCGAAGAAGTACCTGACAACGGAAGACCCCCTGAATAGAGAAATTTAAGAGCCAACAAGCTCATCTGACTTGAAAATCGAAGAATTGTCTGAAATAGATGTTGCCATGGAGACAGAGGGGATTAGCAGCCTGAGACTGATTTCATTGGTCTGCTGCTAGCACAAGTTGCTTGTTTGAGTAGCATTAATATGTTGTCTCATGCTGCTTTATATGCTGAGACCATCTGGCATTAGTGGTATTTAAAGGTGCAGTTCTGCTGTGGAAAGAGTTGGCCAACATGATTTCATTTATGCTTGTAAGACGAGTTACAAGAGTTAAGAGGTCTTTGAAAAGCTGCCTAATGCACTAAAAATACCCTGAAAAGTCACAGCCTGTACAGAGATGAACTGGGGCTTTGGGAAGCGGCACGGGGAATTTCAGAAGTTTATTTTATACTCGGTCAGCACACATGTAAAGTATTCACTGCACAAACATGCACTTTTGCATGTTTCTTCAGGTGTGTATGTGGAGGCAGCCATGTTTCTCTTTTCAAAAATAAGATTTTGACTGTACCCTGCGAAGCTGCTTGGGAGCTACAGCTCCACCACCTTGAACAAGCATGAGATTGTGTTGCTCATTGTATTGTGTACTAAGGAAAAGTATGTTGCAGAGTTAATGAACAAAATAAGGTCTAACCAAACAGAGCCCCTCTAGGTTACTTCAGAGTTCATGCTTTCAAGAAGAAATGTTTTCTTTAAGCTTGACTGTATACCACTGAAAGCATATTTTGTAGCCAAGTATTTGATAAGACAGACAGATAAACCTTATCTTTGCTCTATTTATAGTTGTGAGTCTTCATCTGCTTTCCTTAATACCACTGTGGAGTAGGAGTTATCTTCCAAAGGAGCTTATATGATAGTGCTGACATTCCTCAGGCACTTGTAAATTTTCACTATTTTTTTCTTTGACAATCATTATCATGATACTTAATAATTCTCAAGAGTTTTTCCCCAGACAGAGATGGCTGGTTAAAGAGTGACCAAATAATAGCCAGAAAATGTTCCTGTCTGAGTTCTAGTGTAGAGGTCGGTCTGTCTGTGGCTGAGCATTTTAGGAAGAGTGACTGGAGAGAAAACTAGCTGGAGGCTTTGTTTTCCTGGACAGACTTAAAACTATTTGAAGATAAATCTTGATAATAAACACCATAAAAGCATAGGAATGGATGCATTTTTACATTCTCAAGTTACTGATGTTCTGAAGTTACTGGTGAGGAGCATTCATAATGAAGTTCTGCAGCTGTGTAACACTTGTCCACAGATACTGATGTGATACTCATTGGGTATTGGTGGTGTACTGTGTAGTACAATAATAAAATGAAATGAGGACTTAGGATCTGTTTCACAAATCTTTAGGTTTTAAGCTTTTACTCTGGAACGCTGACTATGATGCCAAAATAAATTCTTCATATAATTTAACTTCAAATGCAAGACCCAAGAAATACATAGCTGTGGATGTTCTAGCTCCTTTAAATATCTTTAGAATGATTATATTTGATGCTTAATGTTTTTACAGCTTAGTTCTGTTTGAACTCTGTCAGAATGAATATATGAAGAAAGCCAAATAACGTATCTCCCCAGCCTACTCTCAAGCCACAGTTCCTTGTTTGCAAGTCAGTTTGCTCCTTGAGTTTTTCTTGTAGCTGGTCATCCAGTTCTCTCTGAGACAAAGCTTGGGTGCAGTTTTGGGGATCAATTCACCCCAAGACCCATCTCGCAGTGATATGGACAGGACTGCTTGCTGCTGTTATCCCTAGGCAGTCTTCCAGTGTTACCTCATCATGTCTCACAGCATCACGTACATCTACCTACTCTCACAACACACCCAGCGTATGCCACACACTTTCACAGTGTTGTGCTATTAAAATCAGCCTGAGAGGCTGTGACACAGCCCTCACATGATTGCAGGCACTTTGAACTAGATAAACCCACAAGTAATTACTTCTTAAAGACACCAGGTGGGGCCCGTTGTAGCCGTGTTCAACAGTGGGATGATCAGAAGGCACTAGTCCTGAGGAGCAAGGGTGTAAGCCACTAAGGCCATTTGGCATGAGAGGTCTCCTGGGTGCCCTTAGCAATGTGGGCCTAGCCATAATTGTTGGTTTCTGGTTTTATAAACAAAAGTTACAGTTTCTTGGAAAATATTTATACTTAAAAGCTTAATTTCTGGAGCCATTTATTTTGGCCAGATGCTACTTCAAGCCTTCATAGTATTTGGTTTGTTTCAGTTCTCCAGATTCTGAAATTTGACGTATTAATATTTATAGCCTGGGAAGGAAACTTTTTTTTTTTCTCTTCATTCCATTCATTTCCAAGGATGGAATGTCTCTTCCTTTCTTCCTGCATCTCATAGCACTTAAATGAGCCTACTGCAGCTGATTAAACTATTCACAGGTTATTTCAGTGTGAGGAAAGATGATCAAATTGAGAACCAATACCATCTGGAATAGTGATTGGGCTACTTAACATTATACTGGGTTGCAAAGTCTGATGGCTTGAACTGTCTGAAATTGAAATAGTTGTAACTAGGTTTTCTTGTCTGGAGTGTCCAACCCAATTCTTTAAATTTATTGTTAATATGAAGTGGAATGAACGTAGATCAATTTGCCATATATTTTGTGATCTATTTTACTGGTAGCCCTGAAAACTAATGATATGGAAATGTGCATTTGAAATAACCAGCCATAAATGGCTAATGACAAGTTCTTCTCACAATACCATTACAATAGATCTGCAGACCCAATAGATCTATTTTAACAATACATTTTCTATATTCAGTGAGTTACTTTAATTAATCGAATTCCATGTTATGGGGGCAATTTCAGAAACAGCTGGCTCATCAGAAGGTGAAATGCCTCCTGTACAAAGAATCAATAAAAGGTTCCAGAAATGCTCTGTTTAAATGTAATCAGAGCTGGTATTAGATTTATGCTTCCTAAGCTTTGTCCCAGGTAAATTGCACCTTTGGATAGCATTCCAGTGCTATTCCAGTAAAACCCAGTGAAATCAGTGTATCAGGTCACTCCAGAGTGCTTAGGTAGTACTCTAAGACGTGACAAAGATTTAGTGCTCGTCTATACTTCTGACTTCCCCTGCAACTTTGAGAAAGGTATTTGTTCTGCCTGTACCTAAGTACACCCTCTGGGATCCTGGAATAATAGTGCTGGCACAGCTTGCAGGAATCTGTGAGAGGGAATCCTTTGATGTCTGTGTTGCCCACACACCACAGAAACTGGAGATATTAGTTCATTCCAATCTTTTTTTCATTTTCTCCTGCCTAGGAACTGAAAGGATTAGGATAGTCTAAACCAAAAATATGAATTTGACATGGCTGGAGGAGGTGGAGTATCCTTTTGAAGGTCCTGCTTAAGGGTTCTTTAGTGTCCTGTGTAACGACTGGTAGCATTATCGTCTTAGACTGGATATTAGGAAAAATTTCTTTACTGAAAGAGTGGTCAAGCATTGGAACAGGCTGCCCAGGGAGGTGGTCAAAAGATGTGTAGATGTGGCACTTCAAGACATGGTTTGGTAGTCATGGTGGTGTTGGGTTGACGGCTGGACTGGATGATCTCGGATGTCATTTCCAACCTTAATGATTCTGTTCTTATTCATCTGCTCTGTAAGTACTGGCTAGACCAGCATGGTGTCTCTATAAGTTTCTTATTCACTTTGTAGCAATATTTACTTTAAATTGCTTTAAATATATAATGCAGTTCATGTGTTTTTTTCCACATTTTTTTTTTTTGCCAAAAGGCAAGACCTTGAGCATCATTCTACTAACCAGAGTTAGGAAGAGAGCTATATTTTGCAAAGGACTGGTGAGCATCCAGAGCTGGACAACTTACAATTTGCTTATTGCTGGTGCCTGTCATCTGGGAGCACTTCCCAGAATATTTATATTAAAATTAATTGCATGGACATTGAGTTAGAGAGACCTTACCCGATTGCTGTACAAAAAAAGTAGGTTGAAACCTTTATGAGCTCCCAGTTCTAATTTAAAATCATTGCATCCTAGAGAGCTGTGAATGGCATTTGGATTTGGTTGTTTTGTTTTGTTTTTTTTTTTTTTTTTTTTTATACGGGGATCCTTTTAAAAC
>VZTL01038106.1:14448-38680 GCA_013400535.1 Scopus umbretta | reverse complement strand
TTTACACAGCAAACTAAAGAGCATGGTTATGGAGTGGTTCAGATCATGTGACTTCTCAGTGCTTGCCTGATCAAGAGCCAAGGGGAAGAGGGATGAGAGGGAGGAAAATAAGAATTCAATGGATTCTAAGAAAAATCAGTCATTTGGTTGGAGGAGGAACCAAAAAACCTTTCCAAGGCAAAAGACTCAGCAATTACTTACCCATAAATAGTATGTGAACTGCAGTGCAAAAATAGCTATGCCTTCATTGTCAAATGATCCTGCTACTGATCGGGATATGTAACCTGGAACTATGGCAATAAAACAGGCAGCTAAAAGCCCTGCTCCCTGGTTCCACAGTTCTCTGGTGAGCAGGAAAGTAGAAATAGCTGTAAGGCCGCTAAAAACTGGTGCTAGGAACACACATACATCTCTTATATGGACTGTCACATTAAGCATATTTAAAATCCAATGTATTAGGCCTGCTGTCACCATCAGTCCTGGGTATACCTAAAAGGAGGGAAAGAAAACCCCACTAGGTTATTGCAGAAAATAGTAAGGTTATTTGCATATAATTTGCAACAAAACAGTAATTTCTTAAGCTGATATAAGCAGTGAGCAGGTAAAGCAAATGGAATTATTTTAATACTACTTTAATCATTTTTTGACAACACCACTGAATACCAAAGGTTCTTTAAATTTTATCCAAATGCTAACAATTACATATAATCCATTTTGTAAATGAATAAGCAGCATACAGATAATATCCTATCTTGCCTGACATTTATCATATAATGAGAAGACTTTGTTGTTAAGGTATAGAAGCAGAAGCTAATGTTTGCAAGAGAATTTCAAGCCAGCTAACAGCTTTAAGAAAAGAACAAACCCAAAAACCCTAAGACAACAAGAAGAAACCCAACATTTCCCAGCCCTATCCATTTGCCTCCAAAATACACAATGACACTCTTTCACTTCTTGTTACCCACAGAGAAAGAAAATGTGCATCAACAAGATTTTTTTTTTTAAGCTGAAAAGCTGACAGTCAGTTGAGTATGATATATTTGCAAGACATCTGTAGACATCTTTGGATATGAAGGATTAAAATAAAGTCCTATAAAATTGAGTTAAGATGTCCCCCAGGAAACGTAGCATAGACTTACACAAATCTATTGAACACATCATAGAATATTGGAGAACATGAAAATATTTTTAATGGGAATTCTACCCTCCCATATTTATCAACATTAGAAAAATCAATATGTACTAGATAAGTTAATATGGACTTCACCTGCCTTAGTTTCTTTTGAAAGCTAAGAAGGGCACTGCACTAAATTAAATTAACAGATGACAAAATGTTCCCCTGCACATACCCTAAAGAGCTGGTTTTCAAGATAAACTATTAAAACATAATATACCATGTGATTGGCCAAATAATGTATGCAATCAACATTTCAATGCCATTTCCTAAGGGGTTTTACTTCATATAAGACAGGTATGGAAAAAACACATATTTGTGTTACATAAAAATTCCCGAGTATCTCCAAGATACTAAAACAAATGGTGATCCAATTGTTACAACAAACTTCATAAATGCATTAAAATGGTATGTACTATAATTAAAAAGTTTCAATGCACTTTCACACATTAAGTAACACATGGCTGTTAGCTATTCTACCAATGAACAATATTTGTCTTCTGATTTGATAATAGTTTCGTCCACCTCTCCTATATTGTAACTTTCATTGACACCAATCCTACCTATTCCTGATACTTCAAACTGGTGTCCTGCTGATTTAATTTCAAAAGGTCTTTTACCAGAGAAATTTTAACGTTTTCCATACACACGTGAAGTCCACTCAAAATATACCACTGAATTAAAACTTGTGCCTTAAGAGATTTAGATAACCATTTAAAAAAAAAAAAGTTTTTTGCCTTTTTAATTTCATGTACCAGAATTACAGGAGCCGTAATACCCTTATTCATTACAGTCAGAAGTTCATATGTAAAACTCAGTTCTGTATTTCCTGTTTACAGTATGCTGTTGGGTAAAGACTAAGGCATGTTGATTTACTGTCTTAGTTCCTGCAGCTAAAAATTAAAAACATCTTGCTATTTCGTCTGCAGCAATTTGACAATTAAAAGCATATTTTATTAAGATTCACCTTTTATCAGTGTCAAATTAGTATTGAAAGTTCAAAAAAAAAAAACTTACTGCAAAGTCATCTTTAAGTTATTATTACAATACTTACAGTTCCACCACCTATTCTTCCCAGTGGATACCATGCTCTTTCATCAAACCAATTTAAAAATTCATAAAACCCATGGGATGCAAGATGATGTGTTGATCTATAGTTAAACCTAGAAAGAAACAGAGGAAAAGAAGGTGGGGGGGAAGGATAAAAATCAAGAGCCTAAGTTTTAAGCATACCTTGTCATCTGTTTTCTAAGACCTAGAAAGTAATTAAACTTTAGCATCTCATTTCGTATGTAAGTTCAATAGCCCTCTCTAAGTCTACAGCATTTTAAAGTAAATTACTAAGCTCTCCGTTACTAACCACTATAATTTCTTCATTTCTACAGCCAGTGCACATACACAGATGAAGCGTTACAGTTTTGGTTTGGGTTTGGTGGTAGTGGGTGTGTGTGTGTGGGTGTGTGGGGGTGTTTTGTTGTTGTTGTTTGGGTTGGGGTTTTTTTGATAAACATTAAAAAGTTTTCTATCACGCTGACAAACACTCCTGTCATTTTCTGCATTCCCTTTTAAAGCTAGTTTTCAAATGTAGTCTATCAACCAGTTATTTACCGCATCCAGAATATCACTTAAGCAGAATTAAGATCCTGGAAGAATCAATGCAGGACTCCCATTCTGAGACAGGACAGCTACCCAGTACATCTGCTGCTGCTGTTTCACGCAACATTGAGAAGTGACCTAACGTCACAATATGCAACAAAGGGAATCAGTCTATTTGTTCACACTATCAAACTAATGGCCTTGACATCTTCCTTTCTTTCAATCAGTAAGAATCTATGCAATGTAGAATCTATGTAGATGACGTTCCATCTTCGAAGTTTGTACATTCTCTGCTGCAGAAAATTCCTTGTAGATCAAAAGCCCTCCCATGCACACCTGCAGTTCAGTCTTCCACATTGCCCATATACCATTAAAAAACATTGATGGATTGCCATCAAGGCATTAATCTTCCACTTTTCTAGCACATAATTTTTCCAACTTCTCAAACTTCAGATAGCAAAACCTTTCAACTATTACAAAGTCCCTTGACTCTTCAAATTAGGTATCAGACTGCTGTGAGAAGAACTGCAGTGCATGTTACCCCAACCCACAACTCTTTCACCAGCATTCAAAAGCTGAACAAGGTGACAGATACTGATGCGGTGAAGTTTTGTAAAGAAAGTTTAGACTTAGAAAAGCCTGGGTGAACACCACTTCTGAAACAAGCAACATCCACAAACCCAACCCTCTTAACAGATATTCTGGTTGGAATTTAGATAACAATCTGAAATTCGTTAGTTAAAAAAGTATTAAAGACTATACTCATTAGTTGAGAAGTTCAGATGACTAAACAGAATACCGTAACAGACAACAGGCTAGATGAGTAAACCACCATGAAAGACTTTCAAAGACAGCTAGTATTCAAGACTAGAAAAGCTTATGTGTATTTTTCATTTTGTCTGTTTTATGAAAGTATCCACTTTTATCAGTAACAGGCATCACTTCTAACACAAATTTTAAAACTACGCCAAATTCTTTCGTACATCTAGGATTCGCAAAATATCACAGGTTTCCTTTGAACTAATTTGTTTCAACAGAAGAAAGCAAATGTTATTCAAGACCATAGGACCCATCAAGTTCCTACTTGTTTAATCAGTACACAAGTCTAATACCTGAAGCACAACCACACAGAGGTCATGAGTGGATTTCTTCATCTACACAGTGAAAGAACAAAAAGAATTGAAATTCAAGTCCGGATGTCAGCAAACTTGCATGTTTCCACTGACTGAACTATCACAGCATCAGTCAAGTGACATTAAAAATAGGTAAATTAAAAAAAAAAAAAAAAAAGACTGCAGTATTTTCGGGAACGCTCTCTTACATGTTAAATAAGCAGTTAGATAGGATACATTAGCTGATAAAACTGTGGACTTTCAGAAGAAGTCAGTCATGTTTTATATAAGAAAATTCACACAAACATCAGTCATTCTGACCTAGAAATCTGTATCAAACAGCAATGTGACATTAATAAGCCTGCAACTATTCCCATTTGACTAGATTTCTAAATATTAATTAATTCTCCAGTTCTGAACTGTCAACTGTAATGTGATTTATGAAATGCTGTACCTGTAAAATTAGCCTCTTATCTTAGTATAGCAAGGTCTATTGTTAATTTGTTTAGTGCCAAGTGCCTGCGGTATGGTATGAGACACAGCAGGAGTTCCTTATTGCACAGGATGCATACAATCCAGCCAGCTATGGACTGGACTTAAAACGCACTGTGGACCCAGCCAATGTTGTTATCCTAGAACTTTAAAAAGGAAACAAGACAGACATTTACTAACATGGATTACTTTCAAATTTTTAAATCATGACTCAAATTCACAGAGGCTACAGAAGTATGACTAATGTTTACTCTTAGAGCATGAAAACAATAGTTAAAACAAATGAAATAGGCAAGAAGAATACATATTCACATTTTCCTCATGGTTCAAACTAGTAAAGCTTCATAACTGACGAATGCAAACAACTGTCTTGTGCAGCATTGTACTTCTACCACTTAAGAGGTAATTTAATCTTCCCTCCTAATATACTTTTCAATATATACAAATCTATTAACCCCTTCTTTCAAAAATCAATTGATTCTTTTGCCACAAATGAAAGCATGCAGAGACAGCTGGGCATGTCTTTACAGCAGAAATTATTAGCAATAGTATAGGTACATTAATTTTTCACTGCGAGAAGACCTATAGATGAAAGCAAGAAATAACCCTCTGACCACAGAAACCTAAAAAAGTATTTAGAAGCTTAACTACAGCACCTCACTTTGATTTTAAAAAAAAGTGCGCACTTCACCTCCCACTAGGCAACCTGCAAACAAAAATAAGTGAAAATGTAAATATAAACATATGCATACATAAGGAGAAGCTCGATGAGTAATGCTGCATATCAAAGCCAGCTTCAGGCATTGACCAAGTGGCAGCAATGTGCAGTGCACCAGACAACAGTACGGTCTAGCAATTGCATGACGTCAGTATTATGCTCTGATGCCACTTACCCGCATCATAGCACTCTACTCCTTTAGGGACAAGCCTGAACCTTGTAAAACAGTTTCCTTTTTGGCCAGAATGGAGAGTGCCACTAACAAACAGTGGGTATTGCAAACCATAGTCACACAGCCTTCTTACTATCTCGGTACTTTGCAAACTGTGTTTGAAACACAGCACAGTGGTATTGTATTTCTACAGCAGTGCTGTCACAGTATCTGCAACTATCTATAGGTTTCATAGGGATGTAAAACAGCCCTGGGAAATATCAGAAAAAGTGCTGCCTTTGCCTATGCCTGCATCCTGGAGATTAGGGGCTGCAACTGAGGGAGAAATCAGAATGCAGACAAGAACAGCCAGTGCTGGGTAGGGGTTGCATTTCAGGCTTGGGTGCCACTGCCTTCCCCAGTTCTTCCATGTCCAGCAGCAGCAAGAATAGGTGATATTTATGGGTTTTATCCAACCCTCTTTCTGACTGGCTAGTAAGGAGATTACATATTCTTAGATGGCTATAAAATGCCAGATAAAAGATCTAGATGATGGGGCAACAGTAGCATGAAATTTGATAGGGTTTTAGACAGTTAACTTATGATTCCCACAAGAAGCAACACTCCGATCTTGCACTCTGTTGTAATGGGAGGGTCAAATTAATTTCATTGTCATCAGTGTAATTTGCCTTAAATGTTGTTAAGATCTGGATGAAGTAACTGCATTGCTGTACATGTGCTCTTTTCCTCTATGTTCTTACTTTCTCAGTAGGCTGAATTTTATTTGAGTGTTCATCTTAAATAGTACTTTTGTCAAGGAAATACTAAACTTAGGAATGTCAAAGCCAAAGATGTCTCCTTATAAATATAACAGTAATTGTTGCTGGGAAGTGCTGGAGTATTCTATACCTCCTGGATAGAGCAAGCAATTGCCGTGAATAGCATTAACTAATCATCTTACAGCTTTACCTTGTGTCATCAAAAAAGCCATTCATAGGGAAGAATAAAAAACAAACCCAAGCATGAATAGATAAGTTAAGATTAAGTATTAACAGTACATAACATATAACTGAAAACTTTACAGGCTTCATTTTGCAAGTTGCCTAGTTAAGCTTTCCAAATTAATGTTGCTACTAAAAAAAAAATATTACGCCCATGCTCAGTTACTTTCCTGTGGCTGCTTGAGCTCTGTCCTATGCTGAAATTGAAATATGCTTTGAAAATGAGAACCATACCTTTATTAACTTACCCTCAGTTTTCTACTGAACCAACCAATATAGGTATCTCCAATAGTGCCACAAAATTAATGGTACCATGCATAGAGCGCTTTTGTGATCATTAGAGCATCCCCCAAAAGGTTCAAACTACAATACCAGCCTAATTTGGTGGTTGGGACTTTGAATTCTGAAATGTACAAAGACTTAGGATTATTTGATGATTCCTTTAAAGCTTAGCTCAGAGAAGGAGACAGTTCAAACTACAGACCTGACAGAAAGAGGCAAGGAGAACAGCAGAGCATCGCTTTTCCTCCTAGAACGTCAGCTAAAATAAGAAAAGTCAACGCTTACTGGTGTTAGCAGTCAGTCAGGTCCTTAAGAGCTCTTCTCTGCTGAATGTTAGCAAGTGTGTATCTTATTCACAACATGGACTGCGAACTTGAATGTTCATCCCAGTCTTTCAAGCCAAGTTCTTAATTAGGCATGTGCCTAAATACTGCTGTAATGCACTGAATTCGTTATGTGATTGATGGGGTACTGTACTTCCATTTTAAAAACCCTATGCAAAACTCATTGTGGCAATTGCTTATTTGTAGATACAGACTTGAGAATAAGTCTTTCAGGGTGTTCTGCTTGTAGTATAATATATCAGCAAGCAGGTGTTTTAAAATTTAGTATGGAATACTGTATATATGTTTCATCATTTCAGTGGAAGCTACTGAACTTTCTCATTAGATTTCCCATAAAAGTGTTGCACTGAATAAATTCTTCCTTTGGATGCAAAGATGATGTCGGATATGGAATCAATCTGCAACTATCTTCTTCAAGAATCTAGACTTGCCATCTCTAATTAGATGCTGTATGGCAGAATTGATTCTGTAATCTACATTTGCATTAAAAACTGACTCCTAGAATTGCTCAGATAGCTTGTGATGTTCACAGTTAGTTTGTATCATGTCATTTTTCCAAATTTGCAGATGTGAAAATTCTGTGCATCTGCAGCTGAAGACTTTTAGAGGACAGAAGTCTTTATAATTGCAGGCTTAGAAAATTTTCAACAATCACATAACAAATTCAATGCACTACGGCATTATTTCTCATCTTGCAAATGCTTACTTGTGTTGAGTTTATAACCTTCGAAAAGTATGTATGGACATTTAAGCCATTTTCAACTAATCAAGATCAGAATTTTGCACCAGCAACACCTGTATGCAAAAGTACTTACGACAGGTAAAGAGCCTTTCCTACCACGCACAACCCAAACCCAAGGTGTTATAGACCTCACAGTAAGAATGGAGAAACACACTGAGCTCTACATGTGTAAGAACCAGCAAGATGGAAGATGGTCCTCCATTTATGTGAGCCCAAACTGACATAACTCTGCAAAACGGAAAAGCAACCAGGCAATTTGATTTCAAAAAATCTCATGTTCCTTTCTTTTTCACTTAGGCTGATGTCAGCAGAATGGTTTGTATTAGATTTAAGACCTAATAAAACATAAAGATACACTGCGTGAATTGTCGCTAATTAGAACATTTATATATAATCAAGTACTTATGTGTCCACAAATCTTTTTTCTGGAATTTCTCTAGACGCACAGCTACCACAGTTTTATGTGGACGATGTTACCACTCTTGTGGTCGGTTGACCCTGGCTGGATGCCAGATGCCCAGCAAACCGCTCTGTCACTGCCCTCTTCAACTGCACAGGAGAGAGAAAAATGTAACAAAAGGCTTGCAGGTCAAGATAAGAACAGGGAGATCAGTCAGCAATTACCATCACAGGCAAAACAGACTTAAGTCAGGGAAATTAATTTAATTTGTTACCAATCAAATCAGAGTAGGGTATGAGAAATAAAAACTAGATCTTCAAACACCTTCCTCTCACATCTCCCTTCTTCCTAGCCTTAACTTTACTCCTGTTTTTCTCTACCTCCTCCCACCAGTGGTACAGGGGGACAGGGAATGGGGGTTGCAGTCAGTTCATCACACGTTGTCTCTGCCACTCCTTCCTCCTCAAGGGGAGGACTCCTCACACTCTTCCCCTGCTCCAGTGTGGGGTCGCTCCCGCAGGAGACAGTCCTCCATGAATATCTCCAACATGAGTCCTTCCCATGGGCTACAGTTCTTCACAAACTGCTCCAGCATGGGTCCCTTCCACGGGGTGCAGTCCTTCAGGAGCAAACCGTTCCAGCATGGGTCCCCCGCGGGGTCACAAGTCCTGACAGCAAACCTGCTACAGCATGGGCTCCTCTCTGTCCACAGGTCCTGCCAGGAGCCTGCTCCAGCACAGGCTTCCCATGGGGTCACAATCTCCTTCAAATGCATCCACCTGCTCCAGCATGGGGTCCTCCACAGGCTGCAGGTGGATATCTGCTCCACCATTAACCTCCATAAGCTGCAGGGGGACAGCCTGCCTCACCATGGTCTTCACAACAAGCTGCAGGGGAATCTCTGCTCCAGTCCCTGGAGCACCTCCTCCTGCTCCTTCATCACTGACCTTGGTGTCTGCAGAGTTGTTCCTCTCACATATTCTCACTCCTCTCTGGCTACAATTGCACAGTTTTATTTTTTTCCCCTTTCTTAAATATGTTATCACAGAGGCGCTACCACCATTGTTGATGGGCTCGGCCTGGGCCAATGGTGTGACTTGGAGCTGGCTGGTACTAGGTCTACTGGACATACGGGAAGCTTCTAGCAGTTTCTCACAAAACCCACCCCTGTAGCCCCTCTACTACCAAAACCTTGCCACGCAAACCCAATACAACTCTGCACACTCAGCTGGAGCTTCTACACCTTACTGGACAACAAACACCCATGAGTCACAAACACATTAACTCTACCCAGTCTTTCACAAGAGACATGGAACATGTTTGCACAGTTCTTACTAAAGTTGATTGAAAAAGACAATTATGAACTGAAGTCCACCAGAAAGAAGAAATAAAAGCTTTGGCTGATGTAGAATTTAATATTGTCCTAATTCTGTCGGTTTTAGGGGGTTCAATATGGATTAGTCTTTATGATTTTATCTCAAAATATATGGCTATGTAATTACTCTTTGTATTCTGAGATAAGCCTCAACTAATATCAAGTATTTGGCAAAAGGTCCCAAGAATGCCCTACATTTAGAGAGGTCCAACTGATCTTTAGTTGTTTTGTTGCAAGTAGGGCCATCTGAAAAGAGAAATACACATCCTGCAAGTTGACTGTCAACCAGAAGTCTCATGTTTGATAAGAGAATTGGCAGCAGTACTATCATAATGAGTTTCCTCAGATTCAAAATTGGTCCTGGTCCTGCTTTTGATTTCAGATTTCCTAATTCTGAAGAAATACACTCACTCAGAAAAATGTGTTGAAGACTCCTTTGTTGTATGAAGGATAGTTAGTATGCTGAAGTAATAAAATGGCAGGAAGTTCTGCAGTGATGTGGTCACCTGACTTCAGAAAAGATGGACATTCTGAGTCAAAGGAGGAAGAAGTTTCTGTCCCTGGAATCCAGCTGAGCAACAAAACTCCTGTTTGTAATACTATTAGAATAATCCCTAGTGGGGAAGAATAGTAGAAAGCCCAGGCAGAAGAAAAACCTGGATGGCATAACCAGAAGGCCACCTAATTCTTCAGATCCAACATTCAACCATGCTGAAGAAATCCTGAAAAATACCAGAATGGTTATAGAGTAACCATTAAGAATAACCATTAAGAATATCAGAATGTCCCTGATGTGTTTAAGAAGGATTACAGCATTCCCACTGCCACTACTTGGCATGGTATTTTTACTGCCTGCAATAAGATGTCATGCTTTAGCAAGTGCTAAAATCAGGAACTCATGCTGCCAGTAGTTTAATGATATTAAATTCTACAGGGACTATACAGTCACTCTAACTTCTTCAGAGAGTCCAGGGCATCCTCAATATTTTTGCTAAAGAGCTGCAAGCTTTTTAAAGCATTTCATGACCACACCTTATACTTTTCACACAATATACCACATTTGAAGCCATGATATGATTCCCATCATCACTGTAGCGGGCATGTATCCACCTACAGTTTCAGACACTTGCTCTGATGCCTGTTAGGCTTTTCCATGACTTTTTTCTGTCTTGGTTTTGAACTATTCCATATTTCAAGGCAAATTACCAAGAAATTAATTAGTTTTTTGAATACTAAAAGGCATACTTTGCCAGTGAAGTCTGCCATTCATAATATTTAACAACATTTTAGACCTAAGAAGAAAGTCACGATGCCATTTTTTCTTGGGACAGTCAAAATTCCCAAGAGATTTCAATGATAAGATGCAAAAAGAATAATTTGAAATTCCTAGAGGGGAAAACTGAATGCTCGCTTTCTTCTCTACCAGACATACACTTCATTGCAGATACTACACTATAACTGGCATCAATACTGATGGCAATATGGGTTCCATATATTTCGACAGCATCAGCTTCTTGAGAGGCATCACTTCTCTGCTCAATCCAGTATTAACTGCCACAAACTCAAAAGGCCCTATAGTGTAATGTCTGGTTTTTTTTCCTGAGTGCTGTGGGCTGCCCTGTGGCGCATTAGCCTTGCATCTTGCAACTCTGGAGGCTTTCCACCAGAATATGTTCAAGAAGGATGTTTCTTCCAGATGAAAAAGATTCATGCTGTACTTGTTTTTAACATGATGGAGGCAGTTTAACTTTGGGACCGTCTAAGTTAAAGGCTGGTACATGAGGATCTGGTCAGCAGAAAGGAATTCAAAAGGCAATTACCTGGATAATATATTTTAAGCAGCAAAATATTCCTTCTGGAACAAAGCAACCTATAATACCTAAACAACTATAGTGGACTCTTATTGACTGATCTCAAACATACTACCTGCTAGACTGTAGCAAGATCTAATATGTAATCAGAAAAGAATACTAATTTTTGTAATAGTCTGAAATATGGAGTAAAATAAAGGATATTTCTTATTCATTGTAGGTACTTTAATTATATTTTAAGCATTTGGGAGTATGTGGCACAGTCATCATCTCTATTACATAATAAAGTCATCTGTATACTACAATGCCGTGGCAACTATGGAAGTACCAGCTACACCAAAATGCAGTTGAACCAATTTCACAGTCACTTCCCCTTAAATAAAATTTAAGGAATCAGTCTGGATGCAAGGTGGCCCATCAGACCATTCCACGCTGTAAAATACAAGACACTGTAAAAAGTAAACAGAACCCTTAGAAAGGCTCTAGATTCCCAGCATCCCACATAATCATTTAAGTAATTACCATCTTATTTCTTGTATATTTACAGCACCGTAAAAGAGCTTTAGCAGAAACTATTGTGTTCACCCTTCAATAATCAACAGCCTGTTGCTTGAACTTCCATGTAACGTTAGAAAGAGTAGATCCAGCTAGAATGAAACATTAGATATCAAACCACTCTGTACAGATTATGTCAACGTAAGTTTTCCGTTAGCTCACAGAAATTAAAAGAATCTACAGTGTTGCGGTTGCACGTCAGCAGCCTAAGTCAGTTTAGCAAGTTAAAATAACGTAGTGTTTCATCCAATATTCCTTATAATATTTGCTCTTTAGTACGTTTCCTAATGCACCTGCTATTCTTCCTCCTGCACCTAGCTCAGTTGCCTGAATTCTCTGACTATGCTTTCTTTCAATTGTCCTTTCTGTACATAGATTATGTTCAGTCCAAAAAGCTGGACCTCTCATAGAGCACCTGTTCAGCTCCATCTGTTTCAATATTGACTTACTGACTTTTTACTACAATGAATGCTGAAAAAATAAATTAAAAAAAATGTTTCAGAGTGGATAATACAAAGCATCATCAAGCAGAACCAGACAGTCTATCTAACTTGAACAATTTCTGTCCAGTGATTGAGGCTGGGTTAAAGACCTAATTTTATCTAACTTAAATATGTCTGCTCAAATTCTGCTTAACCCTTCAGTAACCTGACATAAATGGACATAAATATTGTACTCATCAGACATGCAGCAGGGATCAGGCAATTTCCTGCTGCTGGTATGTATGTATATAGATATACATATATAGCTATCTGCAAAACAAACCAAACAATATGTCCAGGGTTTGCAGAAACCTAGAGACAGATCTAATTATGCCTTAATCAAATAAAGCTGAAAAGAAAAAGGCATGAATATAGCCCAAAGTGCAAAAAGGTAAGAGGGGGGGAAAAAAACCCAAACCAAAAAAAGATTCACAACTCCAGGGTGCCTTGTACTGAATTACACACTCACCCAAATTTAACTGTGGCAGTTATCCTTTAACTGAGCTTTGTTAGTTAAAAGGAGTGCAGAAGCACTCCTAATCCAGTTCTGTGCCCAAATCAGACAAATTAGCTCAAATCACAGCTAAAAAGCAAACTACTCTAAAGATGATCTAAACTATTTCACCTGATTTTTTTCTGAAGCAGATTAGTAGTACTCACATGATCTATTAATACAGTCCAACAGAAGCGATGGTGGCCTCCAGCTGGGGGCAGAAAGAACTTCCAGCTGTTTGCAAAGTGACTGCATATTCTCACACTGGAGGAAATTGATGTGGGAATAGGATGTCACCAATAAAATAAACAAAGACCAGGAAAGCAGATGACAACAGAAAGTTGTCTTCATCCTTCCCTACAATACAAAGACTGGAGTTTATCTTTCTAAGTATATTTTGCATTCTTAATCCACTTTCAATGACTGATTTATTTTGAAATAAGTACAGCAAGCAGAATTTAAAATCAGTTGTCCACCACATTTATATCTTTCATACTGTTTCAAGTAAGTCTAAACAACAACAAAAAAGCAGGTTTTCACTGAACTGAATTCAACCTGTTAAGAATCGTACTTAATGGTTACCAATGTTTCTTTAAAGACTATGCACAAGAAACACAAAAGTGTAATAACAAAACATTATTTGCTTTTATTAGGCAACTTCACAGAAACACTACATCTTAAGTGTACTGCAGTGACTACAGCGCTCAGCATTTAAGACAATATTTATAATTAAAATTAAATTCCTGCAATATACAATGTGAAATTAAAGTTACATGTTTGTTTTCTCATTACGTGATGGAATTTCTAGTATTGCTTAGTCTTACTATATCATAGCTATCAAACTATTTCACTGTGCCCCAGTCATTTTAGTAAATGATTTAAGCCCCTTTAAGGGGCTTAAAAAAAAAAAAACCACAAAAAAACCCCAACACTAAAAACATGGAGATAGGCTTAATATTACACATATATGCTTTGAAGCTGTGATGCCTTTCTGCCACAGATGCTATTACAGAAATAATCTAGGTTACACCCACCATTGCCTCTTCTATCATATGTCCAGGAGCATGTCCTTTCCAAAACACATCACCTCCTTGACCAGCTGGCTACACTAGTATAGTTTGGTAGCTAAAGCCCTTCTGTCTTATATTACTGAACAGTAAAAAGGATGAGTTTAATTTCTAATGCCATTTTACTAAATAACAAATACTGACTTGAGGTATTATGCTTTCCCCTTCTCCCCCATTGCCACATAAAAAGGGGAAAGGTGAAATGAATGTGTGCTTGCCCATGAAAAAGGAACAGGGAAAGGAGGATACTAAAGCAAGAGGATCAGTTGCAGTTCAGGAGGGGCTGCAAAGAGGTGTACTGGAGGGGATACATGAGAGTTGTTGGGAAGGGCCTAGCAGAAGTTCTCAAGGGATAGTTCTTAGGTCACATAATCCTAAATCTTTCTCTCTCCTCGCTCTCCAGACACGAACTAAATCCGCCTGTTCCAGGACCTTTCACACTTCAATCCCCACCAGACCATGTGCCCTCTCAACTCTCTCTCCACAAATGTGTATTTAAATCAGAAAACTAGAGTTAGCCTTCCCGATTCAGAAAAGGGATTTGGCTCTAGATCCCAAGCATCCCATATAACCGTTTAAGCAATGACAATCTTATTTCTGGCAGAACTTTTAAACAGTTACAGCACAGTCGAAGAGCTTTAGCAGAAACTTAGGGACATGTTCACCCCTCAGTAACTCATGGCCTGTTGCTCAGAGAACTCACGGACACCTGAGATTGGATCAGGGTACAAGATGTGCCAATATAGTAGCTCACTGCCACTGGGAAAGGCACCTGTGCTTATCAGATTTCTGTGAGTTGCCTTAACTTGTTAGCACAGCAGAAAACTACCCCAGAAAACATCCAACAGGTGATGGGAAATTCAGGAGAACTGCTCCACTTGATTAGATGCAAATAAGGCCAATTAATACTGGTGAAGTTTAGCAGCACCTTGTCATATTGTAAATCTTCAGAGTCAGGTTTTACTCAAAATACTCTGAACTGCCGTCTTATCAGCCACAGCAACTTCCTGGAGGTTCTCAAAGGAACCTTTAGAATCATTTTCCATGTGTTTTCTAACATGCAAATTATATCCATGGGTACTCCAGCACATCATATTATATACTGAGATAAAAGACAACACTGCTCAACTTCTCAGGTAAAAGTACCATTCAACTAACATTTAAAGCTGTTCTGTGGCTTTTTCTTCTTGAAGATAGCCCTGAAAGAAGACAGCAGATGGCACTGTACGGAACATACTATCACAAAGCAAAACCACATCGTGCATAGGTTAAGAATGGTATGTTGAAACTGGAGTATGATGGAAGCATAAGGAAAAATGGACCCTGAAGTTGACTTACTAAAGCAAAAGCTAAAAAATAAAATTCAGTGATGAAACAATTGCAAGCATGACATATTTGACACAAAACATCCAGTCTTCTCCCAAGCAAAACTCGTTTTTTACTGTGGGAGGGTAGAGGGGGTGTTGGCAAAGCAGCAGTGGATTACAAAATTAAGGCACTAAAAATTCCTTGGCTCCTGAACATGTTTAGCCATAGGAGAAAAATTACATTTGTCATTACTAGCTGACCCGAGACATCACAAATTAAGATACTGTTGCAAATGTTTAAAGCAGTCTCTCCAGTGTCAAAATCCATTTTCTATTTGGCAAATGAAAGATTAAAACTGTTACAGAATAAAATGAATTGTGAGACATATGCAACAGTTTTTCAAATATTGCTTCAGACATTTGACATTAGATAAATCATTCTAGTCACCTGTGTAAGATAAAATAGTCAAAACACAGTAGCATTACAGAACTTCTTGGAAAACTCAAACACTGCACTGGCTTTCATTATTCTTGTTCTACAGTAAAGCAAGCCAAAGAGATGTCCATTTACTTCTGTTGTTAATATCAATATAATAATGCCAAAACTCCGATTTTGTTTCGTTGCCTTTTTAAGTTAGAAGAATTGCAACTTTAAGGCTTTTTATCTATTGTCAGAGAAAGAATTAAAGGCATTTTAAAGGCCTTTAATACTCAAATGATAAACTTGAAATATTTCAACCATAAAGATGAAACTGCCTTTTTCAAGATACACATTCCAAACAATATTTATGAAATTCTAAGTTATTCAGCTCAACTTCCAAATGCTACTTGGGATAAGTTTAGAATAGGAAAGAAGCACATTTGACATATGCAACAGACTATAGAAAAAAAAAGCTGGATAAAGAAAAGTATTCAGGACAAGTAGGCTTGTTTTTTGTTATGTTTTGCTTCTGCATCAAGAAAATGCACTGCTATATTTTCTAATCCTCTGGCTATAGCACACAAGTCTTCTGTTCAACATGTGGTCTTCCCAGTCAGCTGCATCCTCAAATAGGTGCTTTCCATACCTAGATTTCCTTTAAAATATCCATCTCTTGGGAAGATCGGAATAAAAATAAATGAAATCACACTCCTTGGAGTTAAAGAAGTTGGCTACCATTTATAGTATAATAATTGCAAAAAAAGAAGAACGCAGAGACTGAAAAAAATAAAGCAGAGAATTCACAAAATGTAGGCTGCCAGCCGCCCGTGCTAGAGCAGTTTAAAATTACATAATTACATGCTATTTCTCCCTTCTGCAAAATCCATTTACCGTTCAACAAACAGGATAGATGGTGCCCATGCATACAGTGAGCCACTCCTTTTAAATAAATGTAAATAATACTGTGTAAAACAGTCTAGAAGATAATAGCAATCCCATTAAGAACACCACCAAAAATCAATAATCAAACCATTCTCACATCCTCAGTTGCAACATAGTTTCCCAAGGGTTTTTTTTGTTTGTTTGTTTTAAATGAGGGAAGTTTTGAAAAGGTGTTTTGCAATTCTGTCTTCATGGATTAATCTATCAGCTGACCAGAACTCCAACATGCTCTTTACCTAACAAACTAACACAACCCATATAAATCAATTGCCATATAAAATGATAGGATGAGCATTGTAACACCTGAAAGTAATTACCATTACAATCCACATACCCCAGTCATTTATATTAGATGGGCTCTTTAAAAAAGTAGTGTATGATACTGGACTTGGGTCTCTCATAGCAGACAGATATTTTAAATACTGTTTCCTGCTCTTACAAGCACTCATGGACAAACACTCAGCTACTCCTTGTTTAAAATAGACCATTTGTTTTTCTAAAGCACAGGGATATTACCTCACTTCATAGCAAAAACTTTTGATGTATACAAAGCATTTAATTCTCCACATGCCAAAGGAGCTTTTAGCCTTGGAAAGTACCAGTAAGTTGAGAAATACAGAATCTGATCTATTTTGTTTGTATCTATGTCCTTCAATTCATTCCTCAGGCTGGTTCAACTTAGGTAAGGTGTGGTGCAGCATTAGGTTTAGTTTCATGGCACCTCTCAAGCCCAGACCTACCGGCCACCCACATTAAAAATACCTCAGCTTGATTCCCAGCAACAGCTCAGATAAAGATCACAAGTTCTGCTCAGCTACAGGGCCAGAAATGAAGTCTACCCATTGGACATACTACAAAATTTACTGCAGATATAAAGCACAGAAAGACTAGAGCAATACTTGTCCTAAGTTCACTTTGTTCTCCAAGCAACTGGTAAGACTGATGGTTAGATGAAGTTTTGCTAAAGGAGTTAATAAAACCATCTGCACCCGCCCCGCTGCAGAGTGCAGGGCTCCACAGGCTCTCAAAGCAGCAGCTTTAATGGCTCTGCTAAGTAGAAATAAGCCCTCAGGATAAGCCCTAAATGTCAGTACAAACTACCTCAAAGGGCCTTCAAGAATGGAATTTTTAAAAATGGAGGAAACTCTGCAGCACATGCACAGATAGACATTATATGGGAACTTGACTGAATCGGAAGAGATCCTTATGGAACAGCAAAGACACCTCCCTAAACCCAGTCTACCTCCAACCCATTAAAAAAACTATTAGTACCTATAGGATTTTTGAATTACTGTCCAAAATTTTTATTCTCCCCTTCCCCCACTAGTTCAACATGAGGCAGATTTAAAACCATGACTATTAGAATTACAGGCTGCCAAAACCAGAGACTATTAGTGGGAGAATTATGATAGGAAGCAAAAGGTAACCTTTATAAACCACCCTAGCTGTATGTAATCAAATCAAATTTCTGTTTAAAAAACAGAACATACTAAGCTGCTCAAATAATAGGATATCAGCCAAGAAAAGTCCATTCAAGGATTTTCATCCTAGCATTTGCTCTAGCTAGTCAAGTGTTTGTGAGTATTTGCTGAAGACCATTTGAAAAAAAATCATGGCATTAAAAGCTAAACTTGCTGATTCAGTTTGACCCAGCCTACATAGAACATTCCAATACATTTTCCTTTTCATGTTTCATTGGGCTATTCACAAATCAATAAAAGGGTCAACACTTCGCAAGCATTCTGTCTCACCTCCTGTGTTTTCCAAAAGACAACTGTAAGGATAGTCTCCGTACACAAACCATACTCTGAACATGTTTTATGAACACTGCTCCTCCTACCCTCTCATGCCTAACCCCATCACTGCACCCACACGAAGTCTGATGAGGTTTTTCACCCCAATTAAAAGTTGCGCAAGTGAGGAAAGAAACACTACCTGCTAAGTAAAGATGGTGGAAAACAATAGTAGAGATGGAGCAGAGGTTTTATTCTTACATGAATGTTATTTTATGAGGCCGCATGGCAAACCGCTTTTCAACTGCATCAGTCCAACTGATCAAATCTAGCCTGAGGTCTACCCACTCACAAAGCAGTCTCTGCTACGCCTTCAACTCTGTCCAGTGTTCTTTTTCCAGACTGTCCTCCTTCCATTAGATTTCTAATGTTTACCTATTTCTGCAATTTCCTAAGGAGCAGAAAAGTTCAGTACAGTCAACTGCACATCTTCTTGACTGTTAACACCATATCAACCTTCTAGAAAAGCTTACTTAGCTTCAAAACAGCACCCTGAAGTACCTAAACAAGGAAAGGCTGTTCAAGTCCCTGGACATACAGGATTTATTATCTTTCAATTTAGAATGCCCCAAAAGGCAGAGGCTGACCTGTGCTCAGAGAGTTTCTCAACCCGTGTCATATTGCAATAGAAGTGATCAAAAAAGACGCCTGGTCTGGATCTTCCTCATTAAAAAGAGGGGAAGGGGAAGATATCTGGCAGGCTATGCTCCAAGAACACAAAAATCTCAAAACTTACCCTTCATGAACACACAGGCCTCGCTAAATCAGATTTGGAGACTATGCTAGAATATTTTTCCTACTATAATAGAATGGCAGAAAGGAGTTTGAGCTGTCTGGCTACCTGAAATCCTGCTGAAATTATTAGTATTAATAGAGTATAAACAGCTTTCATCATTCAAATGTAGTATGTCTGTATCTTACATTTAGAAAAAAGTCACAAAATAATTAATCCAACAGCTCATTAACAGTAAGTACACAATCTGTAAAAATATATTCCTATGAAATAGAAATAAATAGAATGCTTCTCATTTCATAGAATAAAAAAGCTTGTGAGTGAAGATACTGTAGTAAGTTTTTAATATGAATCTCATGACATTTGCAACATCTCAAAATCAACCTAAAGTGATTATATTCAAACTGGACTATAATCAAATACTTTCCCAAGGTCTGGAAGTTGTCAAAGATTATAAAAAAAGCCTTTGGGAAAAAGAATCCTAAAGTGAGTGGGAAATATTTCCTAAACAGATCCACATGCATGTACTCACCTTCAACAAGATTATATGATGGGTTGAAAGCCTCCAGACAGACAGCAGTTTGGAGATGGCAGTGGCTGCCACCCTTCAAGAACACATTTACTAGGCCATCTGCTGTCTGTTTGCCCAGCAAGAAGAGTCACTAGCAGGTAAGCAATGACCAGATAGCCTATCTGGGTGGGCCACATCTGAGCATAACCTACAGATTGAGCATTGTTAATTCAGACTATCAAAACTATCACCCTCTTTACATGAAATTTTTTCCTGTTAAGGGAAACAGCTTAAGGTACTCTCATTCACTGCTACATACCCCTTCTTTTGTCAGTCCTGTTGCTCCAGTGTCTTAACATGCTCTGTTTTTACAGGTATACACCTTTCCACCTTACCACTCAATCCAAGTTTACTCTCTAAAATCAGTTACTATTGACATTCCCTCCCAACATTCATATTTTTCCTCAAAAATAAGAAACTAAAGTGCAATATAAAAACTGGTGGCAGGCAGGCTCAGGGAACTAAAACGTTCCAGTATTTTGACAATTTACCTCAGTGAATCAACTCACCATGAGTGCTTTAGAGCTAGCACAAAGAAAAAGCAGGACTGCACAGTAGGTGACAGAGGAAAACACCTACTCCAAAAGGCAACCATCAGATCAGCTAACTACAACACAAACCCACAAAGTTACTCTCTCCTAACGAAATCAATACATTTACACAACCTCCAGTGTTCGATCAATTCCATACACCACTTCTAATGTTCACTTGAGTCACCCTTTGTATTTTAATGAAGCTCTCATACCATATTTATAGGTGTGAATTTAACTTTTCACGAATAATAAAAGTTCTTAACAACTCAAGAATCCATCAAGCAAACATGATTTGAGCCTAGCAAAACCTGTCTTTTCGGCTGTGTCCAAGATAAAATCCTGACTTCCTATAACCTGTCTGCCTCCGAAATGCAAGCAATGACACTGATCTTACGCTTATTTTCACGAGTTCATCCCCACTCACCAAAGTCCACTAATGGTAGATGATGGTATCAGTGACGAGAAAGTGGATTGCTATCGTATATGTAAACCATACTTCCCACTAGCACAACTGCATTACCTCAGTGAGGTACGATAAACAATGGTCACCCTGATGATGGTTAAAAAGCTGTGGTTTGAGCAATCAATAATGTTGGTTTGGAAGAGGCAAAGATGTATGAGACTGTGGTAGTGCTGTTCAGTACCAGGAACTGGCAGGACAGTAGGAGACAACATTCCTGGCCGTAGTAGGTAGACGAATGTAACTGACAAAGATCGTACCGGTGCTCCATCCTGCACATGCAAACTGGTACAGAGAGGGTCTCATGCTCAAAGACACAAGCGTCTGCATTCTGGCTTAAGCCAGCTTTTTCACTCCTATGGTAACCAGGGTTAATCTGGTATTTAGCAAGCCATTAAAATTCTCAGGGAAAGACAAAAGTTTGATCTAATGTCATGGGATATGATTAGTGATTCAGAGATACCATTAAGTCACACGCGTGAGAACTGTAAGAACTGTGCAAACAGAATGAACGTTACTATTTTGCTAGCACTCCCTGAAGACTACTGATGTACCAAAGGTTGTTACGTTTTAGTTAGTAGTAGTATCAGGATGCAACTGTCTTGCTAGATATATCTACCTTGTAAGTATACATCTATACACACTCACATGTACAAATTATTATGTATATATAAGATATGAGCAGCCAAATGAAATAGCATATGGGATTGCTGGAGCTGTACTTCAGACAAACCAGTGCACAAAAAGTAGTTCCCTGTTCAAGTACTCCATAATTTTGGTTGCCTTGGTTCAACAGCCATGCTCGCATTTAAGGCGACATCTGACAGAAAGAATGACCTTGCTTGACAACCGAGTTAAACACGCTGTTGTACTTTCATGAAAAGCCTCCACTGTGCGCTTGTGTGCACGTAGTACAGAAATGATGCTCTTGGTCCACCCAGCTGCCAACCCAGCCAACAGATTAAACAAGTTTCAGACATGAAACCTGTCCATCCCAATGTACCGTCACTGTCTGTGTTTTAAGTTCTTGGTCTGATAATGGAATCCTGAAGTTAGATGCTGGAGGCCTGTCAATAGCACAGCTTAAAGTCAATACCAACTGACTTCATGTATTGGCTCACCTGACCTAGGAGCTGCCAAAAATTACACAGATTTTTCAGAATCTCTGGACCAGCTCAAGTATGGAAAGCAAACAAGACATGAGAAATAAATCAAAATAAAGTGTCAATACTATACAAAAGAGGTATTCAGTGCAGAAAAAAAACAGTAGTCCTAGTAATGACGAACAGGTTACAAGTTAGTAAGTGACAGTATGGTGACCTCAAAACACCAGTTTGTTTTTAACTCACACAGGCATTGTATTATAATGGAGATCAAAAGCAAAAGTGGTCCTCTTTCTACTGCCTTGGCCTGTGGTACTACATCTGGCCATTTCTGGAAGAAATGCCACCTGGAGTAATTTCAGAGGCTACTTTTACAAAACAAGCAAACCTCTCGTCCCCTGAATCAAAACCTAAATTTTCTGTCAGAAATGCAGCTTGAAAGGGATGTTAGAAAAAAGTGGTATTTGATTCAATTAATATGCAGAAAACCCAAGGCAAATCTCCCCTTCTTCCCACCCCAGATCTCCTACGTTTCTTATGTCCATGCCAGAAAACTGGATTCCTAAGTAAATGAGAAAGCTTTCTACACCTCAGAGGCAACAATATTTTCCCATTCAAAAGAATAATAGATTTGCCTAATGCTCCTCATTTTATCAAATATACCTCAGCTTCCTCTCTTGATCACAAAATGAATACTAGAGAATAGGTGACATATCAACACATTGCAAGATATCCTATGCAAGCTTGACAGAAAAAGCCAAAAGAATGGAGAAGACTACGGAACCGTTCCACCAGCAAAGACTATGGCCATTGTCCTGAAAAAAAAACAATAAACAAACAAACAAAAAAACATTTCCCTGGACAACCTGCTAAAGAAGTGGATAAAAAAATGAAAATAGAGCACTGCTTCTAATCTCTTTTCATAAGCTCCTTTTCCACATTAGATTCAGACTTGTAAGACCCTTACAACTGTGAAAAAACATTCCTACCCAGCCACTCAACAGTATTAAGGAGCAATATCATTCTTTACTCTTTCCACCAATATTGCTGCTGCAATAGAGAAAACCTTTTGTTTTTCCACAGTTTCTACCATTTTAGGTTCTCTTTCCTACTAATTAACTTAAGTGCATTTGCCTCTACCATTTCTGGCATGCAGCAACATGACACTGGCATGATTCTTGACATTTCAACTGCTTCTCACAGACCTGCACTAAAATCAGTGAGTTTTGTCAACTTCATCTATTCTCTAATTAGCAAAGGTACATACAGCAGCACAGACAGCAATGCCTTCTGTTTGTATACACAGGAAGATGACTTTGCATCAACTTACGTATTGCTTAAACCAGAAGCTTATCTTTACAGCCATATCACGGCTATGAACTTAACTCCCATAGCACCTTTTTTAATGTCCTTCAAAGGTTAGTAGCAGAAGTTATGCAACTCAACACTGTAATATTTCCATTTACCCAAAAAGAATGAGCCTTAATTATAAAAATCAGATAAAGTTATAAAAAATTTAGGTTGTATGCTTAATAAAAAAGTTTCCTCCATGACAGAAAGGAAAGGCTTTTTGCTTAAATTTGGATTAGAATAACCTGAGAATGACTCCATAGGTCACAACCCTAGGTTCATAGCCTCATTGCAGATGTGTTTAACTGTGCTTCCCCCCCCGTTGTTAACTTTATTAATTGAAAGTTTGCATTCCTTCCATTCATTTGTGTTTGCAGGAAAAAAAAAAAAAAAAACCACACTTAAATTACAGGCAATTACTTGATGTTCTGAAGATATTTTGAGATGTTTGGCTTTCACATCACAAAGTGTGTATTACTTCAGACAGCATTTAAAAACAAAGCAATTCCTTGTTCTCTATCCACTATTCTGAGCCATGATTTGTGAATGGGTTACATTGGGGGGAGGGAGTGAGGGGGGAAAAACCAACCAGAAAAGAGGAAGTTGTGCTTTTTGAAACTACCAAAGTGGAGCCCGTGCTTTGCAGATAAGTACAATTTCAGTAACAATTTCAGATTTAACAGAGGATTGACTGTGCATTTCAAAACGAAGCATCTCCTTCCTTCACGCGATTAACAATAACAATCCAGACATAAAATTTTAAATTAAAACCAGATAATTCATTATTCTAAAGTCAGCTGCCGCTTACCCTACTTAAAGCTCTAAAAGCCCCCCAGATTCCTAGGATGAAGCAGCCACTAACATAAAAATTCATTGTCACGTTTTTGCATTAAAAAAACTGCCCCACAAGTCCCATCATCTTTCACTTCGCCTTGCTGCAAGGGACGAGTGCGGCATTTCTTGATCTTATACATAAAATGGTTTCAGTCCCCTCCGACCGGGAAAAGAACAGACAGCTTCTACAGGAGGGAAAGCAATCTTCAGAAGAATCAAGATGCGTGGGAAACAGCAAAAGTCCTTGGGCTCAGAAACGCAGCTTTGGAACACCTGGCAGTAAATCAATGTCACCCGTTTCCCTGTAATCCCTCAAGTCACTTTTATGAAGATTACTTCCTGCAGTGCATTCCTCACCCTCCTCCCACCCCGGCCGACGAGGTTGGGGGG
>VZTL01038106.1:0-13594 GCA_013400535.1 Scopus umbretta | reverse complement strand
CGAGGGCTCGTGGACCGGGTCCTGCCGAGGGAGCGGTTTGACATTGCCGCCCTCCAGCGCGGGAGGAGCCACGGGGGAGGGGAGGGGCGGGGCTCCGAGGAGAAGGCGAGGGACGGCGGGGGGAGGGACCAATCCCCGCGGTAGCCCGGCCAACCGGAACTCTGTGACGACCTGTCACAGAGCGACAGGTATTTAAAAGGGGCGGGGCGAGCCCAGGCAGCCAATCGGAGCGGCGGGGTTGAAGGCGGGGCAGCGCTCGTCGGGGAGGTTGCGGTCACTGCCAGCCATTGGGAGGGAGGGATAAAAATAAAAAAAAGGGGCGGCGGTGACTGGCGGCGGTTCCCTCCAATCGGAGCGAGGCGTGCGAGTCACACGGGCGCCCTCAGGGCAGCCATCACTCCTGGTGGCCGCCGGCGCCGTGCCAGGGCACTGCAGCGCGTGTGGGCCGGCACCGCTCCCGGCATGCTCTGCGCGGGAGGGGGGGGCGCTTAGAGCGGCGCGGAGCCTGCTGGGAGTCGTAGTCCGCGGGCTGGGGGCGTGCCCCAACCCGAGCGCGGGAGGGGCCGCTCTCAACGGTTGTAACGGCTCCGGCGCCCCTTGCGTGTCAGGGGGAGCTCTGTGGCGCCGCTGGCGGCGGGGTGTCCGCGTGTGGCGGGAGGCAGCGGCGGCGCCGCCAGCCGTCCTCAGGGAGCCCTGGGGACTCACCTCCCTCCCCTGAGGGGACGCTGAGCTGGCGTTAAGCGCTGGTCACCCGCCTCTCAGCCCCCGAGCCGGCTTTTGTTTCCTTTTCACGGTACGAGCTTACTCTTCGATGCTGTGCCTCCTCGGGGCTCCCGCACCTTTGATCCGTTTGTTTCAGATGTTTAATTACGCCGGTGGAAATCGTGTTGGCCGCAGCAAGAGTTCTGCCAGAGCTCGGCACTCAGGCAGCTAGGAGGAGTAGCTGGAGGCAAGGCCTGGCCGGGGTCTGAGGGAGCTTGCTGCCTTCGCCCCGCTGCAGCCCCCTGCAGGGCCTCTGGACCCACCTGCCTCCTCTGGGAGCAGCTCTAGTCTGGTACAGAGGCCGGCAAATGGAAACCTTGACCTTTTGGGGTTTTTTTAGGTTACTTCTGGTTTAGGCGTTTTCATAATGAAATGCTGTTTGGGAGTCTTGTAACTTCTGCAAGTGTTTTGTGAAACCTGCGGTTATAACAAGAATGTGGAGAAAAGTGAAAGCCAGTGAAGTTTTGCAGTCATGCTTTTTGAATGGTCCTGCTGACCTTCATTCTGCTCTGAGATGGCACGAGACTGCCTGCTTTTAGAGGAAGTATGATACTAAGCACGGGCAAAATAAAAAAAAAAAAGTATGGTTGGTTGCCCTGTTTACACCAACAACTCATCTTGTAACTTTCATGTAGGGCTGTATTTTTGAAATTGAGTAGTTTGGGGTGTGTTGTCTGAGCTCCAGGCATTCCCTTTGATACACAAACATGGCTCTTCAGAGGTCCTGAAGATTTGCAGTTCAATTTCACTAGTATTAATGGGGGCTACACTGAGCCTTAGCTGACTAATATCATTCTAATTAGTCCCTGCTGTTGTCTCTGTTTTTATTTTATTTTCCAGAGGAAGAAAACAGTATGTTTCATTGTAAGCAAAGTGGAAGGCTTTCTGTTAAAGTTTTTCTTTTATTGAAAAGCTCTGTTTAACAATTTGTAGAGAATGTAACTGTTTTTCCTCAATCCTTGCATTAGTCAACAGCTGTGACTTCGTCGCTGGGTTTGAAAGCAGAGTTACTGTATTGGAAGGTGTGTGCATGTTTTAAGATGAGCGCTTTGATATACTGTTGCTCCTAAAGGACTCCATTTTACATACTCTTTTAGAATAAGGCTTGGGAAAACTTCCAGAAAATTTTGAGGTTCAGTTTTGCTGAATCTGGCTCTTAAAAGGCTATGGTTTTTGTTTGGTGGGGATTTGTTGTTTGTTTTCTTTTTAAGAGTGTGTTCTTTCTTATTCTTGTTAAAATAGGCCAATAATATGTTCAAGATAAACTAAGTTAGACATTTGCCCCTTTTCTGGTGTTGTCAGTGAGGCTTTTTTAATGAGCTGACCAACTGGCATTTCAAGTGAAGGATTTTTTTTTTTTTAATTGGCTCATGAACAAAGAGCAAACGTGACTAGAAATTTGCAACTATCGAATGTTTTCTAAAATGCACTGACTGGTTTTACAACGGGCTCAGTCCTGGTCTACTTTTCTGAAATGACAATGAGGTATATCCATTCTCACATTTGGGACTTGTCTTTTGGTAGCAGCAGTTCAAGCTTAACGATGCAGTAGAGGAGCTGCTTTAAATGGTAGTGTTGTACATAGAATACATTTGTCTTTTCTTCCCCACCCGACCATTTTTCTAGACATTAAGGAGCCAAAAAGGACTGATGATGCATATCAGCTAGAAAAAAAAAAAGTATTGTATATCGGAACTTTTTTATGTAAAATTTAGTTTCAATGTTAACTTTCCTTGATTGGGAATCTGGTTTCTTTAAAAATTATTGCAGATCATGGTGTGAATAAGGTTATATGGCACTTAATTTAAATTTTATTGCTATAACTTTTACATCCAACAGGGAGGTTATATCATTCTGACTATACTGACAGAGTTAAATTGGACAAATTTTTGAGCATAGACAAGTCCAGGCAGAATGTGATTTACTTGGATGCTAACTAACGGTAAAGTGTTTCTTCGTCATTGGTAACAAATGATACTGTTGCCTATTCATTTTGAAACCATTCAAAAGTCTGTACTGTTGAATACCTCAGAGCTTAGGCAATGAAATTTAGTGGCAGCAAAAGCACAGTTCTAGTAAAAGCTTTTATTAATGTTTCTGTAAATATGTTGTTTGAATTTTTGTATAAAATAAGGTTAAGCAGTCTTACAATAAAATCAATCCAACAAATGCACACAGATGGAAGTTCGTAGACTCCTATAGTTAGATGGAAGGATTCAGTGATTTTGGCACTATACTGCCATGACAGCAATGGAAAGTACATTTCTGTAGAGGAGATGCAAAACATGTCTACTATGCATTCAATCCATACTTATAGCTTGATGGGGAAAGAGTGGTTTTGTTTTGTTTTGTTTTGTTTTCTCCTTACCTCTCCTCTGCTTCCCCCTCCTACCCTCTTCTGTTTTTCCATTTGTTTTAAGGTAATTTGGTTTGATTTGTTCCACTGTGTGTGGTGGTGTTTTCTTTGAACACAAACACGTCCACATTAGTGACTGAGGAGTTGACTTTGTGTAGTGATTATGAACCATTTTGCATATAGAAAATCAGTTTCCTATTCTGAGCATGAAAAATAATAGCCAAACACATTAAGGAAAAAAAAATCTGATTTCATTTTCAAGCTTCCTTAATAATGGAATTATTCAGGGGATAATGCCAAGTGCAGAATTCATGTTATGCTTGTAAAAATCAGAGCATCTTGAAAGTTGTTGAGCTGCATACAGGAAAATGTCAGATGAGAACTCCTCATTCTTCACATCTACCATGTGTCACTGATGTTCAGTCATAGAATCATAGGATCATTGAGGTTGGAAAAGACCTCTGAGATCATCTAGTCCAACCATCAACCCAAAACACCATGTCTACTAAATCATGTCCTGAAGTGCCACATCCACACATTTTTTGAACACCCCCAGGGATGGTGACTCCACCACCTCCCTGGGCAGCCTGTTCCAATGCCTCACCACTCTTTCAGTAAAGAAATTTTTCCTCATAGCCAATCTAAACCTCCCCTGGCGCAACTTGAGGCCATTTCCTTTCATCCTATCACTGGTTACTAGGGCAAAGAGACCAACACCCACCTCACCACACCCTCCTTTCAGGAAGTTGTAGAGAGTGACAAGGTCTCCCCTCAGCCTCCTCTTCTCCAAACTAAACAACCCCAGTTCCCTCAGCTGCTCCTCTTAAGGCTTGTTNGCCTTTCTCATTTTCTCTCCGCTTGACTTAGCGAGATCCTTGTACTCTTCTTGAGTTGCCTGCCCCTTCTTCCAAAGGTGTAAACTCTCCTTTTTTTCTTGAGTCCCAGCAAAAGCTCCCTGTTCAGCCAGGCTGGTCATCTTCCCTGCCAGTTCATCTTACGGCACGTGGGGACAGCCTGCTCCTGCGCCTTTAAGGCTTCCTTCTTGAAGAATGCCCAGCCTTCCTGGACCCCTTTTCCCGTTAGGACTGTCTCCCAAGGGACTCTCAACCAGTGTCCTGAACTGGCAAAAGTCTGCCCTCCAGAAGTCCATGGTAGTGGTTTTGCTGACCCCTCTCCTTACTTAGCCAAGAATCAAGAACTCTATCATATCACGGTTGCAATGCCCAAGATGACCTCCGACCACCAGTTCTCCCACCAGTCCTTCTCTGTAAACAGCAGGTCAAGCGAGGCACCTCCCCTGGTAGGCTCACTTACCAGCTGTATGAGGAAGTTGTCTTCCACACACTCCAAGAACCTCCTAGACTGTATCCTCTCTTCTGTATTTCCAGCAGAGGTCCTGTAGGTTGAAGTCTCCCACAAGAACAAGGGCTAGCAATTGTGAGACTTCTGCCAGCTGCTTCTAGAATGCTTCATCTACCTCTTCATCCTGGTTGGGTGGTCTACAACAGACTCCCAGCAGGATATCTGCCTTGTTGACCTTCCCCTTCATCCTTACCCATAAGCACTCAACTTCATAATCACAGTCATTGAGCTCTATACAATCAAAACACTCCCTAACATACAGAGCCACCCCACTGCCTCTCCTTCCTTGCCTATCCCTTCTGAAGAGCTTAAAGCCATCCATTGCAGCACTCCAGTCATGAGAGTCATCCCACCGTGTTTCTGTGATGGTGACTGTTATAGCTACCCTGCTGCACAGCGGCTTCCAGCTCCTCCTGTTTGTTGCCCATGCTGAGTGCATTGGTGTAGATGCACTTGAGCTGGGCTACCAATTTCACCCCCAACATTGGCCGTGCCACCCTTAGGCTCCTCTTTAGTGAGCCTGCTTATATCCCCTTCCCCCTTTGAATGTGTTTTTTTGTTTGAATCTATATTTTGTTTGCCTGCTATTGAAAGAATGGCAAAGAAAATTTGTGCAGAAAAAACTGCACATGGGCACATCTAGGTGAAAAGTTATTAATCAGAAGTACAAACTCATGGTTTGGGAACAATTCATACTTTTCACGAAACTTTACTGGCAACAATTCAGCAGAGTTTATTAGCAGGAATAGGTACCTTAGTTTATAAAGCCATTTGAAGAGCAGTTCAGGTTTGAGGTGAATAAATAAGTCTTTTAAACACTCCTTCCAAATCTTTGGTCTTGCAGATGAACAAGTTAATAAGTTTGGTGTTAAGATTTTTTGAGGATGGCTTTAGAAATTAACGGTACAGTACTTCCTGAACTGAAAGATATTACAATGTAAGTAGCACAGTTTTGAGCATAAATCGATGTGGTGGAGGATGCTTGATTTCAGCTGTGTGCTCAGATGATCATTGTTTAAAAATGTATGACAATGTTTAAATGAGAGAAAATGTAATATTATTGCACATAATTATCCTTGAGAATATGAAGTTTAATGCATTTTAAAAATAACTATCTATTAGTCTCCATATAGACAAAATGGCATGAGTTTAAAATAATTTTAAAATCAGTTTAATTAAGCAGGTGCAACCCTTTGTGGATACATGTAAATCACTTAAGCCAGTTTCAAACTGATATAAGATTGTCTGCAAAGAGCTTTGCACCTGTGTAACTATAAGGAGGTTTTTAATTGATTTGAAATAAAATGGTGCAACTGTTGTGTTTAGACAAGGCCTTCATCTAGCATTTCAGTCAATAACAGTAGAAACTTGACTTACTCCTGACAGTGTTCTACTGGTGATTTCTCCTCTTCCTTTCCAATAATTTAAACATGTGTTGATGTTCCTCCTCTGCTTCTCCTGTCTTAATTATCGTACTTAATTTCCCTTTCCCATGACTTGCACAGTGTTAAAATCACTCTGGTTTGTACGCACAGACCTGCCAGGAATCACAATGCTTTTTGCTCTCCCTAGCCAACCTCTGTCATCTTCTGCTGCTGCCAGCACCTTTTGTATCAACCTTGTCTTCGCTTCTTGTGAAGAAATGGGGCTTTTCCCTCTGGTGGGCTGGTACCAGCTCTGCAAAGTCCCCATCCCTTGTTAGAAAAACTGTGGGAGGAGCACACACCGGGCCTTTCTTTAAATAAATACATAAAAATACCATCCTCAACATCATACATGTTCTTACCCACATATTCTTACCCACATGTGTAAGTGCTGTGCAACATTTAAAACCTGTAGACCTCTGAAGTACCTTTCTCGAAGTGTTGTGTTTTGTCGTCTCTGGTGTTTGCAAGCACCTTAACCAGAACTTGCTTGTTCTTGGAAAATGCTGCAGCGAAGTGTTTTTGCAAAACTTTCATTTTATTCCTTCTGGTAAGAAGGAATGTCTTGCCTTGGGGATGATCAGAAAAAAAAAAAAAAAAAGGCCATTTTCTTCAGGGACATCACTAAATGGCTCATCAAATAGCTGAAGAGTGATGTTTAGCATGTAAATGCTAAGTCCCCAGAAGTTGTAGATACTGAGTCTTATTAAAGTATTATGTTGGAACAGCAAAGCTGCTAAGGGAACCAGCTGGAGGGTAAAGCTAACCTCTGGGGAGTGGAGTGAGAGATATATCCATTTTAAATGTATGGGATCTGTTACTGCTTAGTTGCAATTAAGGTGAATTTTCTCACTAGATTGAAGTGAGAGGGGAGAGCAGAATACAGGAAAGAAGCATTCTGCTGTTAGCTGTAACACCAGCGGCATGTTACGGCATCAAGAGTAAGACATGTGGAAACAGCAAAGAGCAGAGGGACAAAGAGGAAAGAAAATTATTTTTATATTGTTGTTTAAAGCCTGTTGAAAACAGTGGGAGTTTTTCATTGGTAGGATTTTGATCACCCTTGAGTTGTATTTTTCTTCATTGCTTCCCTCACCAGAACATTCCATACAGTTCCTGGTAGCAACTGAATGTAGGGGAAGGGGAAGAGGGTATTGTTTGCACATTGTCTGTAAACTATTACCATAGTTCATCAAAGCTTAACTCTCATGATTTTAGTTTGGCTGAAAAATTTGAGCAAGTTGTTTAAGTTGGAAAGTTCTACAGTATCAAATATACTTCAGTGCATTAACTAATTCAGTAGGAAAAAAATTGAAGATCCTGCAGTAAAATATCGGCAAAGAATTCTCCATGCCTGAAAATTTCTCTGTAAGTATTGTGCAGTATTTTTCCATAATTGGGTTTGTAGTCTAAATGTGTATAGCCTTGAGGAAAGAAAAGTTTACAAAGGATTGTTTCTAGTGATTTTCTGTTGCTAGCAATTCAGACTAATTGTCTCCTTGCTGTTCTCTAGACTACGTGTAGATATTCTTCTAGTCAACTGCTGCATTAATAACTGCATCAGAATTGCAAAAGAATTTAAGTTGTTTTGTTGTGGAATGAACTGTGCCAAAATGCACAATGCAATGCAAAACAGGAGCTTATGGGTGCTTTGGGATAGTGTAATTTCAACCCATCCTCACATACAGATCTGAAGTGAGGACTCCATCATTGTTGAGAAGATAATTCAGCAATGACTACTTTATGACTTTATATGACTTGAATTTTTTTGGCTGTTGTAAGTGGCATCAAATGATTAGAGGCTTCAGAAGTGGAAAAACTGCTGTATTGCAGAAAAGTTACTAAGAGGCTTTTAATGTTTTCTGTCCACATGTGAACTGAGACACTATGTTCTGTGATATCTAATCTGTAGGTCTTCAGTACTTACTGCAGGAATCTCTTTTTATAAATGACTGTAGCACTCGAATCCCAGATTTATTGTTATCCAGTTGAATTTCTGGCATGTGTTTTTGATTCTTTTTTTTTTTTTTTATCATAGATGTGTCTGGAACAATGAATCTTAATGTTTAAAATCCTATCCTGAGGAAACCATTCCCACAATAATTAATCCTTACTGCTAAACTCTTTTTATGCATTCCTCCTCATTCCACTTCTATAGGTCTTAGGACACTGAAATCCCTATTGCTACTTGATGTCAGTTACTGATGTGTTCCTAGACTTAAAAACCCAGTTAGTATTTCAAATTCATTTCCTAAAAGAGAATTTCTGGTTGCTAAAGGAAAGTATCCTCATACATCTGAGGCAAAAATAAAGATCCTTTTCTTATATGACTATATAAGAAGTGCTGCTGCAGCAAAACAGGACCAGAGGATAGACTCTTCTCTTTATGAATGATCTGGATGAGGGGATTGAGTGCACCCCGGTAAGTTTGCAGATGACACCAAGCTGGGCTGGAGTGTCGATCCGCTCAAGGGCAGGAAGGCTCTGCAGAGGGATCTGGACAGGCTGGATCGATGGGCCGAGGCCAATTGTATGAGGTTTAACAAGGCCAAGTGCAGGGTCCTGCAGTTTGGTCACCACAACCCCATGCAACGCTGCAGGCTTTGGGAAGAGTGGCTGGAAAGCTGTCTGGTGGAAAAGGACCTGGGGTGCTGGTTGACAGCCAGCTGAATATGAGCCAGCAGTGTGCCCAGGTGGCTGAGAAGGCCAACAGCATCCTGGCTTGTATCAGGAATAGTGTGGCCAGCAGGACTAGGGAAGTGATCGTGCCCCTGTACTCAGCACTGGTGAGGCCGCACCTCGAATACTGTGTTCAGGTTTGGGCCCCTCACTACAAGAAGGACATTGAGGTGCTGGAGCGTGTCCAGAGAAGGGCAACAAAGTTGGTGAAGGGTCTGTAGAACAAGTCTAATGAGGAGCGGCTGAGGGAAGTGGGGTTGTTTAGTTTGGAGAAGAGGAGGCTGAGGGGAGACCTTGTCGCTCTCTACAACTTCCTGAAAGGAGGGTGTGGTGAGGTGGGTGTTGGTCTCTTTGCCCAAGTAACCAGCGATAGGATGAAAGGAAATGGCCTCAAGTTGTGCCAGGGGAGGTTTAGATTGGCTATGAGGAAAAATTTCTTTACTGAAAGAGTGGTGAGGCATTGGAATAGGCTGCCCAGGGAGGTGGTGGAGTCAGCATCCCTGGAGGTGTTCAGGAAACATGTGGATGTGGCACTCCAGGACATGATTTAGTAGACATGGTGTTTTGGGTTGATGGTTGGACTAGATGATCTCAGAGGTCTTTTCCAACCTTAATGATTCTATGATTCTATGATTTTGCCAAAGCACCCCAGCCACCGTTCGAGGCAGACACTTACAGGACATATTGGGTAGGTTATGTAACTATTACGTGCTCTGTTTTCCTTCCTTGATGTGGCAATCCGCCAGAGTAATATATCCTAACATAACAAGCCATCTTGTAATTTTTTCTGGTGTGAATTCTGTCCTCTGGAACTTGTTCTCGTTTTTTCCTCTTACGCTCTCTGTGATTCTGCATTTAAAAACACTTTGGGGGGTTGCATGAAGTTGTCTTTAACATGAAGATACAAAAATGCCTTACAAATGCTGATTTAATAACTCTGTTCCCCTGGTACATGCGTACAGCCTGCTTGCCCTCTCCCTTCCCCCACCTTGCTGATATTGTGCCTCATTTTTGCGTGGTGCCAGTGTTGCTTGAGACCAGCCAAAGTTGCCGAGACCTGTGTGATAACTCTTATCTCAATGTTGTTCTTTTCTGAGCTAGAACAGATGCACATTGGTTTTGCACAAACGACTATGTTCAGTGTTGCTTTAGCTTCTTTGTGCCATGGAGTTCACACAGTAGGAACAGCCAAACTGTTGACCTTCAAAACCGTATGGGTGAGAGTTGGACAAATCTTCCAACTGTTTCATGTACTGATGCTTAAAGTGTGGACCATTATGTACAGTATTCAAGGTTCATCCTGAGAACCTTTTCAGTCCCATAACCTACTGTGTCGGACATGCATTAACGGGGTGGGGGACAGACACGCCAGGATAGAAGCAGCATCCAAACTGTATGGCAGCTCCCATGCCTGCTCTTGTCCTCTATTATCTAACAGACACACAATGTCACAAAGAGCTTATCAACATTAATTTGAGGGAGATGTATTTTCTGAGTGTGGTTGTATTCTTTCAAGTGCATGGTATAAAGTTAGTGCCTTGTGGGCTGTAGGGAGTATCTGTCATGGAGCACGTCCTCCCTCCTCCTTCTCCTCTGACCTTGGTGTTCCCGCTGGTGTTTCTACCTCTTTTTGTTCCCTCCTCTCTAGCTGGTGTTTTCTTCTCTTTCTGAGGTATGTTTTCGTAAAAGTGCCACTAACTTGGCTGATGGGCTCAGCTTTGACCTGTGGTGGGTCTGTTGCAGAGCTGTCTGGAACCATTTGTGTCCAGCATAGGGCAGCCCCTGACTTCTTCCCACAGAGGCTCCACCTGCAGTCTCCTCACTACCAAAATCTTGCTACATACAGGTTTCCAAGTCCACACAGGCAAGCTGGATAATGAATGTGACCAAGCTATCTGCACCATATCTTTTTGCTGGTTACCAGGATTTTTTTACTTTACTCAGAGATCTTTTTGTTACATACTATTCTTGTTTATACAACATTACACATTCAATAGTATGCTCAGAGGCTGTACGTATTTATGGAGTCACACAACTTTTTCTTTTGACAGGATCTTATTTATTAATATCGAGAATAAATTCAGGAATTTCCAAGATAATGGGCCTCTTTTAGAGAAAATACCCCCATTATCTTGACGTACAGTGTTCTTTAATTTGCTCAGTCAGTTCTGCTTACATCTCCTTCATGTGACTTCCACTTGAAGCTGAGATACACTCCATGGTTTTTATTGCAGGCAGATGGTAAGATTTGTGTGGAAATCCCAGGCAATTTTTATTGGGCTGTTAATTACTGGCATTTGAATTATTAGGCATGGTAATCTTTTCTTATTTCTGCAACAATTATCCTTCTGGAGAGAAAAGTGACTTGTATTAGTCTGTGACTTTCTTGTTTTCTTCATTAACTCATTGCATTAGGTAACAACAAGGAGAAGATGGTGTTCAAATGCTCTTTTAACAGCATTAGAGTAATTTTGTCAGGCTTGAGAAAAATTCAGTGTCATTTCATTGTAGTCCCTCCACCCTACTGTGGCCTGTAGCTTAGTGTGCAGTGTCCTAACCTGAACTGTCAAGTGAAAGTTTTATGTGGTTTCTTCTAATGTGATAGGAGAAAATTTTTATAAATACAGTCACCACTGGTTCTCACAGTCAGCACTAGGAAAGCTGTGAATATTAAGTGCAAAGACTGACCATCTTTTACTTAATTCTCTATTTTAGTTGAGATAGAGATATGCTTCTGAAGATCAGCCAGATCCTCCAGCGTATTATTAGCACTGTCTGTCAGCATAATACCATTATGTTTTGGAGTACTATAGAGACTCCTAAAAATTTGGAAACACAAGGTCAAACCCTGAGTACTTTTAGGTGTGCAATCCTGAATCATATTAATTTATGATGGCAAGGAGTTTTCTCTGTCTGTCACATATTAGAACAATCTGAAGAATGACAGATCCCAGTAGGATTAAAAAATGAAATATCAATATTTTAGTTCCTCTGTCTCTGTTATGGTTTAACCCCAGTTGGCAGCTAAGCACCACACAGCCGCTTGCTCACCCTCCCCCCGACCCCGGTGGGATAGGGGAGAGAATCAGAAAAAAAAATATTATTGGGTTGAGATAAAGGCAGTTTAATAGGACAGCAGAAAAAGAGAAAATAATAATAATAATGATAAAAGAATATACAAAACAAGTGATGCACAATGCAATTGCTCACCACCCGCTGACCAATGCCCAGCCAGGCCCCGAGCAGCGATCGCTGCCCCCCCGGCCAACTCCCCCCAGTTTCTATACTGAGAGTGATGCCATATGGTATGGAATAGCCCTGTGGCCAGTTTGGGTCAGCTGTCCTGCCTGTGCTCCCTCCCAGCTTCTTGTGCCCCTGGCAGAGCATGGGAAGCTGAAAAGTCCTTGACTGGTGTAAGCACTACTGAGCAACAGCTAAAACATCAGCGTGTTATCAGTATGATTTTCATACTAAATCCAAAACACAGTGCTATACCATCTACTAGGAAAAAAATTAACGCCATCCGAGCTGAAAACAGGACAGTCTCCATAGGTAGTAGTATCCTTTTACTCATACAGCCAACATCATGTCACCTAGTTTCTTGATAAGGAAGCAGAAGCATTCAGCTTCCTAAGCACTAGTGCAAGGCAGGTCTGTAAGAAATGTATACGGTAAGCTTTCCTTTCCTCCAGGATGAGAGATATAATCATATTTTGTTTTACCCATCCTTGCTTGAGAAATTAATGCCTCTCAATACAGGTTTTTAATTTGGTAATTAGACATTCTTGTGCTTTATCTTAAGTTCATTTTGGAAGCAGTACTCTCATCATTCCTAACCACTGCTTTTTATTAACTGTTGGGAAGCCACCCTTTTGTATATTGGGAGATTAACTGTAATTAGATTCCATCTCATTAAAGCACTGCTATGTAAACCACTTCACCTCTTGTTTAATTGAGAAACTGAACGTGGAGAGGCTTTATGTTAACAAGGAAAGAATGAATATTTAAATTGGCCAGAATGGTATTATGGCTCTTCTGAGCCTCTTAGTACATAGTTCTTGGCATTGCCTCCTTTCCTATGCTTATGTAGTCCTTACTTTCAGCATCTGCAAAGCTTGAGAAATGCTCTGGAGTTATAAATAATATACCGGTAGCAGAATTGAGACGTTAAGTGTTCAAAACAAACTCATCAGCTTATATATGTCATGAGCAAACAAACACTGCATATTTCTACCCAAGTATCTAGTCAGCTCTGAATTTTTTGAAAAATACAGTTTCTTAGGCCTCACTTATATATGGCAGAGCTTTTTCCCACTGGAGGAATAAAGTCACAGGGGACAGCTCTTTTGGTAATACCACTGTTTACAGATTTCAAAGTCTGGTTGGTGGATCCCTACCAATAAGGAATCTGCAAAAGGAAGCCAAATACCAATGACCTTAGACTGACCATGGAGGAATACTTCTTAATTGGGAAACCTTTTGGGGTATAAAAATTGAACAGGACTGAAAACAGCTATTCTGTTGCAATGTTTACAGTCTTGATCTAGTGCGGGGTCTCCTACTGTGAGCAAGCAGCTTCCCCAGTCCTGTCTGCTGACGAATAGACTTTACACATAGAGTAAAAGAACTGTAAGGATGCAATAGTGCATTTTACTTTTTAGACTGTTTTGAATGTCTGTCCCTAAAACTAATGAAATCTAGGTTGCTTAGGGCTATGAAGAAGAGTACTGCAGATTGACAGATGTCTTGGTTTGATGGGAGATGAACTTCTGTCCTTAAACCATTAATACCAAATAGTCCTGAATTTCCTGCACTTCAGCTGTGTTTCAAGTGATGACTGACTGTGATACCTGAAGTAGAAAGGAAGAAAACTATGATGATAGTTGTGGAAGACTTTACTTCAGTTGTAGAGAAACGTAAGAAGTATTTTAAATCCTGAACTTTTATCCTGTGACTGTGGTGGAGGGAAAAGTAAAATGCCTGTGCCTGAATGTTGTGGTTTAACCTGGCA
>VZTL01038102.1:1800-13971 GCA_013400535.1 Scopus umbretta | reverse complement strand
GGGTGGAGGAGCCCTGGGTCGGCCATGGCTCCCCCTTTCTTTTTTCTTTTTTTTTTGTTTCCCCCCCCAAAAACGAAACCCACAAGGGAGCAGGCCCCTGCCCGCGCCCCTGCCCGCGCCCCTGCCTGCGCCGTTGCGGGGTGCACGGACGCTTCCCCGCCGGGACCCCGGGGCTCCTTGGGGACCAGGGCACGGGTGGGACGGCCACGGCCCAGGGCAGCGTCGCCCACAGGGGTCTTCGCGCCGGCAGCCCCGTCGTCCCGTCCACGCGTTGGGGTCCGGCTGCCTCGACCACCCGTCAGCCCAGCGCGGTGTCCCGGTGCGCCGCGGGGAAAACCAACGAGGCGGGGATGGAAAAATACGGCGGAAAGAGGGAAAAAGGCGCCCTGCGTTTTGTCTGCCTTGGGTTGCGACGTTAAGGATCTGGCGGAGAGCAGCCTCTCGCTTTCCTGCTCGTTCGATGCCGCGGGCGTTACGCACTCGGCGTCGCGCGGTGGTGCCGCGGTTTAACCGCGGCTCTTGGCCGCCTTAGATTAACAATTTCAGAATTTTAATTTTTTTTCCTCTTTTCCCCTCGCAGGCAGGGCAGATGAAGCAAGTTCAGCCCAAGTCTGAAACAGGGCGTTTTCCGAGGTGGTCAGCTCGGCCCCCGCAGGCTTCCGGAAGTTTCCCATAGCGGGGACACGATGCGGTGATGTTCCCCCCGAGCCGGGGATGCTGTCCGGCTCAGAAACGCTGGAGCGCGGCCAATGGGTACCCCCTTCTGTACGTAGGAACCCCGCTTTGGGAAAAACCCCTAAGGAAAAGACAAGACGGGCCTTCCCAAAGCGGCGCTTTACGTTAAATAGATGTTTCATTACAGGAACACTGGAAGAATTAAAAAAAAAAAAATACATAACTAAGCGCTACGAAACGTCTGCTTTAAAAACAGTGGCAGCTAAGTTAGCGCCAAGGAGGTTTGAAATCTTGATGCTGAAGGTATAAAATCCAGCGTAAACATTCCGGGATTGTAAGCGGCGCTGCCGCTCCTAGTGTCCTTTTTCCTGAAGTTGGAAAACCTGTATTGTAGCTGATTTTTTTTATTTTTTTTTTTTTTTAATACAGCGTCCTCGCGCCGCTCTGTTGCCCAGCCGGCGCCGTGCGGCTGAGCTCGCGTTAGGCTGGTGTTGCTCAGGATTTCACCGTTTTTAGCTGCTGGGGGGCAAAGTCCGAAGGAGGCTGTTCCCCTCGATGAGGAATCTGTTCGTGTATCGAATGTCCGGGGTGATTCTTTGGGGAGAGGGAAATCGCGCTGTTCTACGTGGTCCGTCCTGCCAGACCTGCGGCTAGGGCAAATCCTGATAGCCAAGCAATAAATCCCCAAAATGAAAGGTTTACGGTGGAAATGCTGACAAACCCTTAACTAACGCATTACAAATGGCAGCGTTACAATTCGGTAGCTATAAGCTAAATTAGCGGCGGCGCGGGCGGCCTTCGAGGATTGCCGTAGCGAGCCGGCCGCGGCCCAGAGGCCTTGTCTCGATGAAGACGTGCAGCGAAGCTATGGCTTTTAATTTGCTTTTAATCTTTCTAACAGACTTTTGTTGGTCTCACTTGCACGTAGGTGCGAACCGCGGGATGCTCCTTTGGTTTCTCGCGAGGTTTTTGGATGAACATCCATCGGGTGAGAACAGCCTGGTTGTTTTCAGGTGTTTTTTCCTATAGGGGACGACGTCCTTGTTCTCTGCAGTTTCCCGCAGCGCTCCCCTTGTCCCTTGCTGCGTCCCAGGTGCCGTCGGGTGCTCCGGGACGTCCCCGTCGCATGCACGAGCTGGGACAGCCCAGCAAAACCTGCGTCGCGCTGCTGGCACCCAGCGAACGGCACAACGTCAGTTTTCGTCGCGGGATGCCCAAACCCTGCTGCGGAGCCGAGCAGGGATGTCGGTGGGTGACCCGATGTCAGTGTGAGTCTTTACTTCTGCAGAAAAGGCCACTTGTCTTCTGGGGATTTGGGAAGTAATGTTTTAAACTTGAGTTGCGGGTTTTGTTGCCAGTAAACCGCTTTGATTTGCCGCGCAGTAATTCGTTCACGAGAGCAGATGCTGAAGCAGAGCAGAAAAATCCCTTCTTCGACCGTTACGTACCTAAAGGCTGCAGGGCGATGCGCAGAGGAACCGGGCAGGCGCCTTGCGTGAGCCTCTGTCCCCCAGCGCGTATAGGTACGTTCCCTGGGAACGTTACTGTCATCGTCTTGTGTCGGTAAGTGCCACGTGCGTCCCCGTGCAATGACTTTTTAGGAACTAAATTATCAAGTTGTGAGCGGCCGTGAAATACAGCAGTCTTGGAAAGCGCCTGGGGAGAGAGCAGCTCAGAGGGCAGGGGGTTCCTGCTAGGGGGGGATCCGTAGGGCTCAACGAAGAGATGCGATTTCTACGTCTGGGTCTGGCCATAACTTTTTCTCTAGCACTTACTGTCTGTACGTAGTTGTTTGAATTTTATACACGTTACTGTTTGTGTATTCCTCCTTCCAGCTTGCGCCTTCATTGCTGAGAAACGACTTTGCTGCAGAGAAATTGGACGAACGCGCTGCGGTTACAGGGCACTATTGAAAAAAATCTCCTCCCTGCGTTTGTAAACAGGAGATTTGCGCCGAAATACGTATTTGTTTTAGATGTGACTTCATTTCCAGCATTCACTTTGATCGGGGCGCTTGGAAGGCGAGCCATGTCATGTGGTGGTTTTATCCAGTAGAAATACAATTAGAGGCTTTGGTTTCAGTGTTTGCGTGAACGATCGCTTGTGGATAATCTAGAGGCCAAAAAATTAATCCCAGCGTTCTGGCCACAGACAACAGCGAGCTGGAGCGGTGCAGCTTCTCCTCCTGCTTCATTCTTGCATGAGCATTGTCAGAGTGTCTTTACAAATTTCAATTTCTTACATCTCGGTGGGGAGCGGTATGTTTTCCCCTGGTTCATAGCCCTTCGCTAAGAATTGTTTAGAAGATTCAGATGCTGGTCGTGTGCGGTTTTGTAACAGTTATAAGCATAGGTGGTGTGAAACAGAAGCAAAACTGCCTGTCCAAAACACCTCTGGTGCCTCCACGTACATCCTTGAACATTAAGACCAGGTTTGTGGGCTCAAAATCACGGTTTTCCCAGCGTGTTGCACAGCGTGAAGGTGCCGTAGCTATTGCTCTGAAGCTGTTGTGTGTTTTGGATGATCAGCCCTGTGCAGGGACGGACAGAAGTCACGGTGCCTGGGAAGTGGGATCTTCCAAAAGCAATACACTTTGCAAATGAAATCGAGCGGAGCGGAGGAGCCTGGTCAGCCAACTTCCATGGAGCAGGAGATGGGACGGGCTCCAGCAGGACCTCCACAGAAGGACCCAGTGGCTATTTTGCTTTCCTTTGGTTCCGCTTCGCGTTTTTGTCGGATTATGCTGCTTCCAGCCATCGCCTCCCTTCATGGGAATGGGAGCTGTGGAGAAGGAAGGATATTGGGCAAGCGTAGCGAGGGTTTGGCTTGATTTGTCCTTTGAGAGAGCATAAGGTCGGCTTCTAGAGACAACAGGCAAGACAACAATATTTTCAAGTGTGATCCTATCCCTTGGATAGTATCCCGTTGCATTTCCTGTCATTTTTTAGCCGAGATAGCGGTCAGCCCCCATAGAGAAGCAGAGGTGATTGCACGTGGACAGGCGAATGCCAGCCATTTCCCTAATGCTCCTGGAGTCCAGTGGTCTCGCACTACCAAGCTGAAAATGAAAAAAAATAGGAATAAGTACGCTAAGGGCTCTGCCTGCTACGGGGCCGGCAGACAAGGCAGGGCTCTTGGCTACAGAAGATGGAAGAAAGTATAGGAAGTTCTCCAAGACAAAAGGGACCAGCTGGTAAAAAGGGATGCCCCCAAGGGGATGTCTGGGCAAGGAGCCTGAAGAAAAGCCAAAGCAAACTGTGGGTGCAGATGCTGAGGAGGAGAAGGTGGCTTGACGAGAGAGCAGGTGAGAAACAATGAGCCGTCCTGAGCACGAGCCGCTTGTGGGAGCAGAGACCGCCTGCTCTTCACCGGCCTGAATGGTGCCGAGCAACATCCCGCATTCCTTTGTTCCCCGGTTTAGAGGGAATTGCTGGCTGCGAGCGTTTAAAGCCAAACGCGGTCCCTGAGAGTTCAGCCCCATTTTACCTTTTGTCTGAATTTCCGCCGTCTCCTTCTCCTCGAGCGTTTTCTCTTGCAGCCCTGAGTCTGTAGCACATTTTTCCACCTCGGATCTTGAGTAGGTGGATGGAAAGCCCAGGAGGACGTTGCAGCTGGCAGAAGTTAAACGAACTGTGCCGCCCCGGTGCACACGGAGTGGGATAGTTGGCAAAGTCTCTCTTTGTGGCTTTAGCCCAGATAGCTGGGGAATTCAGAGAAGATAAAATGACCCAAGAAGTACGCGCAGCTCACAAAAGTGGCAGAGGCCAACAAACAAAACCTTCTTACATCTTAGCAACCTGAGTAATAATAAGGTCTTAGAGCCAGCTAGATAATGATAACGGGTCGAGCACGCCCTTTCCAGGAGGGGCGAGGGTGATGCTTGTGTCTGTTAACCTAAAGAAGAGGGACAGAGATGGAGGTGGAGAGCCGTGGCATGTAAAAGCCAGATGGGATTTTTAATTTTTTTTTAAAAAACAGGAGGCTAATGCACAGATGAACTCAAGCAGCCCCATACCTCTGGAAATCATTTACTTGGAGGCTGGGGGAAAAGGTGTTTTTGTACGGCAGATCTTAGGTTGCACGTCCCTCCTTCTGAGGTGATGGTTTTGTCTCTTGTAAAAAAGCCTGAAATTTTCTCAAGTACAGTTTAAGTGGTCACCTTTCTGCTGTGTTGCTGTACAGAGTTGTCCACGCTCGAGACATGCCCCGCATGCAGAAAGCCCCCGTCCGGGGTGCCATCCCTCTGTCCCTCCCTTCGGGCTGGCATGGTGGAAGCAGAGCTAAGCGTTGCGATTGCTTTTTCCTTGGCTGCTGGTGTGGGTTCTGATGCTACAAATATTGCTTGCTTCTCTACTGTTTGGATTTCCTCCTATCTGTACTCCATGCATCTACATATATATAAAAATATATATAAAAAACGTAGATAATAGGTTCTCTGTTTACTTAGGTGAAGTAATGGACCAAAATTCACCCTTCAGGCATGTTGCGAGCACTTAGTTCCATCTTCAGTCCCAGACCTTTTGTGCTTTGCTGGATTTGCAGTGCTGGCTCTGGGTCCTTCCCCCCGCTCCGTGTGCATCCCCAGCCTGACGCCGTGCCGCCGGCTCCGTGCTTGCAACCCTGCGACTGCTGAGCTCTGCCGGGGTGGGGGGGGGAGGAGAGTTGGATAGTTAAATACCTTTTGGGGTCATATCCACCCCTTTTAGTCTCGGTGGTGTCATATTTGCAGGTCGCTCGCCAGACATCGTTGGAACGCCCAATGGTGCAGGTTGGCTTCATCCTGAAGACAGGAGGAATAAAGTAAATCCAGAGTCTTCTAAATTCTGCTTATCCACCAATATCCAAGCCTTTTTGTAAGGCCCACTGTACCGAGAGCCCAGAGAGTGTTTTAAATCATAGCGTCATAGAGTTATTTAGGTTGGAAAAGGCCTTTTAGATCATCGAATGAGCCCCTCAAGGTTCCTTTAAAATCAGGGTGACTTTAAGCTGCTTTAAATGCCAGCCAGCTAGCCCTTGTTTGGGCGGTGATTCTCCCTCGGTCCCGGTGACAACGGGGGGTTGCTTTTGGCTGGGTGTAGATGTAGGCACAGCTTTTGACCCGGCGGGTGGCAGTCCCTGCGAGTCACCTGCCCCGCATCCCTTGCACCCTGGCTTATGTAGGCATTTAGGTATTTTGGGGGTTTATATTTTTTTGCCTTGTGGCACCGCTCTGTACTTTGGACTTTGTTTCTCACTGTTTCCCTGACTCCTTCGTTCCACCAATTTTATTCTTTTCTAACTGCCTCGAGTCCCTCTCCTGGCCCATTTTTTTAGCGAAATGAGTTGCAGGCTCACTCAACACCACAATTAAGGGTTCAACCATTAACATCTCGTTGCTCTGGATTCCCCACCCCACCCCACTGCAGACCCGTGTCTGCAGATGCTCCTGCACCAGGACTTTTCTGCGGGAGCACGGCTGCAGCGGAGTCCCGGGTCCTGCGCGGGGGCTGAGCATCGTGGGGGGCTCCGAGGGCTTCCCGCAGGCAGGCTCCTCGCTGCCAGCCTAGAGCTGCCTGTAACCTCTCCGGGGTAGGGAGGGTCTTTATCACTCAGTGCACGCAACCACCACCACGTGAGTGTTTTCGTCAAGGTGGTTTATTAAACCTTTATTATATTTATGTTGCTGCCTGGGTAATACGATCTGGCGTTAATTACCAGAGCCGGTTTTCTTTGTGAATACATCTCAAGAGTTTGTCAAGAGCCTGCGGTGGTCTTTTGCGCTCCTGCTTAACGTGATAGAAATTTGGATGGCACGGGGTAAACGTCAGCGTCGGGGGGGCTTGGACAGGCGCTGAAGGTGAAGGAGAGCCCGGCGTTGCTTCGCGGGGGGCTTCGCCTCTGCACGGCGGCTCCGTCGGCAAAGCCCTGCCTCGGATATGGGTGCCCGATGGTTTTTGGGGTATGGGTGCAATGCTACACGGTGTCCCAGCCAGCCTGGGATAGGAGACCACCCGGAAATTCCCGGTATGGAGGGTGCAAGGCAAGGAGAAGCCCGAATATTCAGGGCTGGAAGTTGACGCCTTACGGGCAGCCAGGGAGAGGAAGGAGGAGGAGGAATCCACTGCAAAAATGTTCTCAAACATGGTTGAATGAGGTTGAGCAGCTCCAAAAGTGAGATTCTGAGAAAAACAGTGCTAAATAAGGACAGGTAGCGGCTTCTGTCTGAAGGGATATTTTTATTGGGCCGGCAGCAGGAAGCATAATTTTCTTTAAATGACATGTATATCTAGAGTATGCTGTAACACAAAGCCAGCCAGCGCGGCGCTTTTTTATAATGGGAAATTACATTTCATAAGCCGTACAGCAAAATACACTGGGAAGGGAGCACAGCTGGTGGTGGGCAAGTGTTTCACCGCCGCTGGATGCTGCCACGCGTGACGGCAGCGCTGATGAGAAATGCCTGCTTTCTGCCATATCCCCATCAGCGATGGGGCACATTTACCCCCTCCGAACTGTGCTGATTTCAAATAGGCATTTTGGTTCTTTTTTTCTACAAACACGAGGTATTGCTCATGGCTAGGATGAATATATGCTTGTATCGACGTGGCTGTAATTACAGTATTCTCTATGCATTGCGTACAATATCTATACTATCCTTGTACCTTTGGCACTGCTGCTGTTAAGCATCTCTTGATGCTTCAGTTAGAAAACTTGGGTTTTTTCGGAGGTTTCTAACTTCCCATAAAAGTCTATTCTGGGCTGAAACTCTCCGTGCCAACTCTTGGGCCAAGATTGAAATTTCTTTTATGAAATTTTACTTTGAGCCAGTTTGAATGTTGTTCCAGAAAGTGGATAAGGGCACAGAGTAAAATTTGTGTCTTGCATGCTGTGAGCAAATCTGACTCCTGAGGAACTGGCATTTTGCACAGCAGTTTCCAGAGGTGCAAAATCCTGCCATTCTCGACAGCGGTTGAAACCCCTTTTCTTTCTCCGCTGGTATAAATGGCTATTGGTGTCGGTCTGTGCTTGATAACCATGCCCTGCTCTTGAGTTTTGGGGAAGTTTTTGGTGGCAGAGAGCTCGTGGCTTTGGCAGTGGCAGAGCACCCTTCTCTGCTGGGTGCAGCTGCAGACTTTGAGCAGTTAATGCTGAAGGAAGTTGGGTTTTGCACAGTTTATTTTAGTCTCCTCCTAGCTCACAGAAGGAGACAGGCCTCTAAATTAGGTGCTCTGAATTACTGTCGACGGGCTTCCCTGGCAGAGAACCTGGGCTCTAGTGTTAGATGATGCAAATGCATCATCTATATACAGGTTTATTGATGCAAACATATAATTTCCAGTAAATGTGGAGTGTGTCTCCTCTTTAAAGCCTGTTCTGTCTTCTTATAAGCCATTGCCTCTGCTCCGGAGGGTGGAATAATTGCTTACAGACTGAGCTACCTGATTTCTGAGAATGAGATTAACTGTTGGTGGTGACTTGTCTGATTAATTAAACCTAAAAAATTCCAGACAACCTGGTGTTTTTTTTTTTTTAAAAAAAAGCTTTATTTTGTTTCCATTGGGATGAAACCACAGGCGAAGCGAGCTGGGAAGCAGCAGCAGCGATTCCTGCTCGGTTTGTGCTACACCAGGCACCCCTGATGCTGCTGCTGCGGGACCGTGCATGCTGCCTCGCAGCTANTGCTACACCAGGCACCCCTGATGCTGCGGGACTGTGCATGCTGCCTCGCAGCTGAGCAAAACTCACCGTAACGAAAAAAGGCACAAGCACATCACCGTGGTCTTGTTCTCCCCGCCTGTGCTCTGCTGAAGTGCTGGGCACTGGGGAAATGCTGTCTCCAAATAGAAGCGGGACACAATGGGGAACTCGGTTTTTCGCCTGTAATTTGGTTCTGCTTGGCACAGTCTGTAAGAACGATCCCTCAAATTAAAAAAAGAGCAGTTCTTCGATGCAGACCCTCAGCAGCGAGAGGGCAGGCTGCTGGCACGAAGCAGAGAACCTGGCGCTGGTGCTCGGCTTCAACAGAATCACGGCCTCGGAGGACTTGCAGCCGCTGGTTTGGATGCAGGAGGAGCCCTGTGTCGGGTGAGAACATCTGTGCCCTCTGCGTGAGGAGAACATAAACACTGTTTCTTTTTTTTTTTTGGCTTTCTGGAAAGTGAAGGTACTTTTAGATGCAGAGTAGGAAGGAAGGAAGAGCGTGCCAAGGACACCCAGCGTAAGCAGCCCTTGGGTTGTGGTCGCTCGATCTCCCCTGCGACAGCGACCGAGGTCAGGAGAGCATCTGCAGCAAAGTGCCCGAGCCAGCTGTTCGCGTGAGAAAAATGGATCTAAACAGTAACAAGAAATGGGTCAGGAGCGGGACTTGAGGCAGTTAATAAGCAGATGGTAAATCCAAAGGAAAATGTAAAATAATTTGGTTTTATTTGTATTTGAATCTGAGCAATTTATGTGGCGGGCCTCTGGTTCTTAGTGGGTTCTGCAAGGCTTTGATAAAAAGAGAAACGGTGAAAAGAGCAGCTGCTTACCTGAAGCTTCTGCATCGCTGGACAAAACCATTTCAGCATTCCTGGGCTTTTTGCAGACTCTCTGCTGAACGTGAAGAGCAATCAGAGCAGGCGCGCTCTTTCCAGCTGCGACATAAAAGCCGTAGGGGACAGAAGGGCCACATCTACCCAACAGAAATTCGAGAATACCGTTCTGGCTCTGGCCATTTAGTTGTCACCTCGATACTGAGCTCGTTCTCCCCTCTCATCACAGCACAAGAAAGGCTGGCCAGAACCTCCGATATTTGATGGCAAGAAATAGAGCCGGCTCTGACGTAGGCATCTGCCTCTTGCTCTGTTCCACGTCCAGGTGTAGCAGGTTTTGCACAGTCCTCTCACCGGCAGGATGAGCAGGGATGCTACCAAAGAACTTGGAAACGGTTCTTTGTGATTTTAATGCCTTTTTTTTTTTTTTTAACATTAAAGGCTGAGTCACTACCGACTTACAGAAAGGAAATTCAGTTACTTCATGTTTCCTTTCTGAAACACGATAGATGAGTGCACGAACTGCCGTCTCCATAATATCCTGTTCACGGAATTCCTTAGGTGAGCACCTGCGCACAACTTACTTTTTCAAAGAAATACTTCTGTAAGGAGATCCTTCAACAGAAAGTGGAAGAAATGTCCGTCCACAGTCTGGCAGGGAAGAAGCGCCATTCTGCGTGTGCCGCTGTGCCTTCAGAGCTCCCGATGCGATGCGGAGAGTCCATCAGCCCAAAGTGATGAGAACTGGAAAAAATTCCCACTGCTTTGGCATGAGCCTTCAGTCATCTGGGTACAAAAAACAAACTGGAGACTTACCTAGCATAAGCACCAGGCCAATACCGAGTTCAAAAGAAGATTTCTTTAAAGTTTTGAATTCTATATTCCAAATTCAAGCTCTGCTCAGTTGCATACGTGGAACAGAAACAGCGTGCAAAGGAGGAGCTGAGGAGCCAGGACAACCCTGGCACTAGCGTCATCTCCATAGGTGTCGGGTACCTGGAAACCGAAGACACCGCTGGAGCAGCGACGCGATGGTGGGGCTGCCCTACGGCTGAAGGACAGCTTCTGCCGTCTGGTATGAAAGTCTCCAGCCCGTATCGCCAGCAGCCGCTCGGGGTTTGTCGGACTGGGACCACCACATCACCGCGCTGATCTCCGAGCACCCCCCTGTTTATAAGGGAGTTTCAACTCGGACTTAATTTTGTTATTTTCCCTTTTGTCATCAAACTCGGGTGACTTTGTTTAAGNCGGGTGTCCCGCCCGTCTGACGGTAACATGTATTTTAGGTGATGTTATCTTCACAAGGTTTCGGAGCACCCGCGTGTGGAACCGCTCCCATGCTTCGGGCAGACCATTCGCTCTTCCTCGCGATGAACTCTCCTTGGGTGGGTTATCACTGTAGATCCCAAGGTCTGAGCTCTTCCCTGGAAGGACAGGGCTTGAGGTGAGCCAGAGGTGCGTACCTAGGAAGGAGGGGTTGTTGTGCTGAAATACCCGAAACTGCAAGGAGTTCCACGCTTTGCAGGTAGAACGTGAATAGGAGTAGTTAAAACGCTTTAAGTATAAACAGAGACCACAACAAACATCAAAGTGACCAGAAGAATTCAGCCCCAGGCAGGCTTCTATTCTATTTAATGCTAGATGGAGGAGGATAAGACGTTTGGGGGGGGGGTTTATTGAAGCTCAAGTTATGCCATTGTATTTGCTCAGTATTTACTAGGCAAAACTAAAGGGCATTATTTAATTAGAGTACTTGTGTCTAATGCTCTTTGTTAAGTTGGAAGCCAATGAAAAAGTTTCCAGTTAAAGCAAGCCTTTCTGATGGCTTTTTTTTTTTTTTTTCCTAAGGGAAGTGCTAGCATAAAGATCGGGTGGGATTTGATCATTTTCTGTATGTGAGGAATCCGAAGATACCTGGACTCAATGCTGCTGGGCTGCACCGCTCTCAGGGGCCACTTGGTGGAAGCAGCCTCCTCCCCAAAACCTGCTCCCCAGAACCTGCTCCCCAAAACCTTGCTGTGTCAGCCCACAGGATTTCTGCTGCTCGGGGCTGCAGCAAAGGGTGCCTGTGCCTAACGAGGGCCCCGGGACCCGGGCAGGGGCTCGAATCCTGGGTATTTCCAACCATCGCTGCAGGTCAAAGGTGTGAATGCAAAAGCTTCTGCCTGGCCGTGGTGCCTACTCACGTAAACCGCACTTTCTACTTAATACTGTGCTTTGAGATCCTTTTCTTCCTTCCAGTTGAGGACACGGTCTCCTGATCTCCATTTTCCAAGTGAAAATGTTGAGTCCGCAGGTACGCGTGACGCTCGTGCAGCTCCCCGGGTAGCACCAAACCAACTTGGACGAGGGATTTCAAATACTGCTCCATCATACTGCTGTGCTCCTCCGCTGGAAGCCGAGCAGTCAGCCCTTGGCGGAGCACAAGGAGCTGCGGAGTTTCTTCCGGAGCGCGCAGGCAGCATCTCTGCTGCAGGACTCCAGATGCTCAGCGACACCTCTGGGTTTCATTTGCAGCTCAGCCTTTCCCAAACAACTTGCAGGAGGCGCTTAGAAAAACGAGCACGTCGGATTGCGCTCGCAGTGCCGGGAACAGGATAATTAAGAGCTCGGCGTTTCTGATCACATCCCACTTGTCAGCAAAAGGCCGGTCATGGAAGGGCCTGTCCGGAGGGTGACGAGAGCACTTGGGTGGGAAACCACGCACCGTCGAGCTGTTGAGGTAGGGAACCAACACACGTAAACAAGGGGAATTCAGCAGCGTTTTCAACCATTTAATTATATTTTGGGTAATGCAATAAAATACTGGCGACCTTCCGGATGCAGGCGGGAGCCAGCAGCGCCGGGGTGCATGGAGGTGGCTCCCACCCAACCATAAATCCCAGGGCTCTATTTCCAACCCTTTTCCTCTGCTCCTCGGAGAGGCTGTGCTGTGCTAGGAGGAGGGATTTGGGCGGGGGTCCTGGGATTTGGGGGAGGGGGGGTT
>VZTL01038097.1:0-34201 GCA_013400535.1 Scopus umbretta | reverse complement strand
CCCCCCCCCCTGCTCTGTTTCTAGTGTCCTTTCTTGGAGTTCTGTGCAAGTGTCCTTTACAAAATGACTACCAAGAGGACTCTGGGGCTGCATATCCTCTTCCAGCTGTGAAGGTTTCAATGGACTGGCTGAAACTTAGGCCCAGTGTTTTCCAGGAGGCGGTGGTTGATGAAAGACGGTAGTGAGTGTTAATTTTTCTTTTGATACATTTAATTGCATACAGTAATAACAACTAATGATACACAAATTAGTAAAGGGAAAAGTGATCATATAACTCTATTACAGACATCAAAATGATAGAGAATGTGTGTGCTAAAAAGGTCATAAAACAAGACATGAGACTTGTGGGCTACATGAGCAAATTCACTGTTTTAATTGGCTTTAGGTTTGCATGTAACTTTTTTTTTTTAAAGATCAGAGGGATCTACTCTATCATGTCTGACTTGAGCATAACTACTGAGTGTACCCCTAGACTAATCTATTCTAATGATTTCTCAGATTTATTGAGGTAGGTGGCAGGAGAATACTTGCCTTAATTTCATGCATTAAGCCATCTCTTGGGCAGTGCTGGAATCCAGTTTTCCTGGCACATCATCTGGGAATTAAGTTGAATTCAGTAGCGGGGGGGTCTTTAAATGTCAGAACAGGCATTACTGTTCTGGTCTGTTGTGCTGTTTTTTCACTTCTGTCTCTAATCTCATAAATTTAGGCTTAAATAGTTCAAAACTCGCCAACTTTTTTTATAGCCTGTTAACTTTTCATGAATTATGGCAATTCAAGAAAGTGTTTCTGACCTGTAAGATGCTGCTTCAGATTGAGGTGATTGTTACTGACACAGTTGAATGAGTATTTTGCCTAGGATGGCCCCTATAATGAAAACAGTGTGAAACCAGCTTGCTTAGCTGCTCTTGTGTGATGTGCCACAGTGGTTTCAACTCTCTCTTGGCAGTGTGTCCTCTCAGGTTTGATACTAGCCAAGGCTCACATTTTCTGTACATTGATGAATGGGGAGCAGGGGATCCCTATAATCTTGCTTTGCTAAATGAGTAATAAGACTCACTCAAATGTGTGCAAAACCTAAAGCCCTGGAGCGGTGGGAACTTCAATTCCAGAGTTCCTGAAGGCAAGATTAAGGAAAATAAGAGTTTGCAAATTGTTTTGAGATGGTAATGAGTATTATTGTATGCATATTCTGAAGGAAGACTTTATACCAGTATTTTAATAGGGAAGATTACTACTTGATTTAAAGTAGTCCTTGCAGAGAGGAGATGCAGGCAGTACTTTATGGAGTATCAAAACGAATCTTCAGGTGTGAATGTCTGTTTTGAATTAGCCAGAGTAGGTCCTTCTGCCCGTGGAAACATCAGGCTTTAAAGAACATGCCTGGTTTTTAAATCTGTGGTGTGGTAACATGATGTCCTCAGGTACTCATCGTACAAAGGAGTTGTGAAGTGGGCAGCAAACAGCTGTAAAATGCACAGGTGAACTTGAAAAGAAAGTTAAGTACTGCTAAGAGTTGTCAAAATGGACATTAGTTAGCAGCCAGTACCTTTGGCTCTAAAGAGTTGAGATGACTGTCCACATCATTTGTAAGGATGAGAGTTTTCTTTTTATTTCTGTTGAAAGATCCTAATGAAAGTCATTCTGTGCAGACTACACAGACACACATGCCTTTATTGGCCTCTGTTTTATATTGAAAAGTCGTCCTTACCCTGAATTCATACTTAATTGTACTCTTGGTTCAAGAATTAATCCTTATTCTTTTTTAAACTTTCAGTTGTCTCCACTCTGTGCTTATCATTTTCGTGTGGATAATTGTGGATAACATCCCCAAACTCAACAAGCATCTAAAATAAGAAGGAAGCATGTTTACATAGAAAAGTAGATGAATCTGAAGGCAAGAACTGAGGACAGAAATGACTGTATTAATACCAGTGTGTGCTCTTTGGAAATTAGTTTTCCAAACCTGCCCTCTGGAAGGCCATGTTAGGTCTAGATTTTCACATGTGTCACTAGATCATCCTTCTTCAGACATCTCATATGAAATCTCATTATTTCAAATGTTGTACAGGAAGATTGCAGTTTACTGCAGGTTGCAACAGACTTGCACTCTCCCTTTTTTTCCTCCTTCTGTTCCTTGTCAGTCATGGAAAGGAGCTATTGCTTAGTTTAGTGTAGAGAATAAGCATAAACATAATATTTGTCCCTGCTGTGATGTGGGAAAGCAGCTGACCTCAGGCTTTTGGGTGCATGTTGCATTCTCCAATCCAGGTGCTGGATGATGGCTGAAAGCCTTGCTGGGTGAAGATGGAGATTCATTTCGCTAACACTGAGCACAGTGGGCATCTTCTTAAGATAGTTCTGTTGCCTCCATGGACTTGATGTCCATCACTAAAGCAGAGGAAGGATGCTTAGACTTTTGGGTTGCAGCTTTTAAAAAAAATAGGAGAAAGCAGCCTGTTGGTGGCAGTTAAATGTTAACCACCTATGCGGTGATTGTTGTGATTTTTAAATTATTTGCTCCAGGGCCTTTGTAAAGAATTTCCAGTTACTGCTTGTACTGGTATTGCCAGTGCAAGGCAGGGAGACTGCCAGTTAACCTCTAGTTTAATGGTCTTATTCAGTGCAACCCTTACTTAAACCTTCTTCCCTTTCTGGTAACTGTTTCAGTGCTACAGTACAGTGTTAATGTTCACAGAACAGAAGTACTTCTGCACAGCTGTATCTCGATAAATTGTTTTGTTTCTCAACTGATTCATTTACTGTGCCTTGAGAGCAGTCAGCTTTGGACTGGAAAACATGAATTGTGAACAGGTGCTCTGAACTTTCATTCATGTAATAATTTTGTCTAGTTAAATTCATAGTAGGTTTCCTGACTTGCTGGATAATGAACACTGTACTGTGAGAGTCTGGCTTCCTTGGTAACTTTAGACTGACTTTTTAAGTTCTACAAGACAGTGATCTTTTCCCTGACACTTGGGAGAAACTTTAACTTTTTGTGGGAATCAGAGTATTAATGGAAGCTGTGACTGTAACAGAGTTCAATGTTTTCTGAGTAAGGGGTGTAGATTCCATGTTTTGTAGCTTTCACTTACAGTTTATTTGTTTTCTGGTTTGTAGCATATGGCCCTGGCTGATTTCTCTTCTAAACAGCTTCCAGCCTCATGAAGAAGATCTATCCAATAATAATGGTAAGGATGCTTTTAGTCTGTGATATAAAGAACTGGGAGTGATGCATGCTTTTCCTGATGTTGTGGCGGAATTGCAGTTGAAGAACAAATAAGGGAGCAAGTTGTCTTTTAGAGCATATGAATACTTTGCAAGTGCTGCTTTCTTGTGCCGAGTAGACTTTGCTCTACTTTATTGTTTCTGAGCTCCTCAGATGGCAGGGTGGACCAGTACAGATGAGCATGTTAATAAAATGCTTTATTATGTGTAGTGACCTTGCTGAGTTATCTACTTATGATACTGTACTCAATGCATTCATGCTTTCCTTATGCTATTTACTGTCTATTCACCAGCAACCCCCCTTCCAGAAGAATTTGAGTTGCAAGGATTCTTGGCTCTGAGGCCCTCGTTCAGGTGGGTGGCAGCTGAAGGAAACTGTGCTCTTGCTGATGTCACTACTTTGATAGATGTTGACCTGTTCCCTACAATATCTTATTTATGGGTACTTACTAACGTATGGATTGATGCTGGGTATCTTTGCAAAATGACAGTAAAAGACACCATAGTAAAAATCTGGAGAAAGTCATGAGCTTATAATATTGCTCATGACTTTTTTTGTTTTTCTTTTGTAGTCTTCAGACTACTAAATTGAAAGGGAAAAATACAAGAAGTGAAGAAAGGAGTACTTTTACATGAAAACTGCTTGATGTGTTTTTACTTTGCCAGTTTTTTACTCTGTTTTTAACTGTGTCCCTGTACCTAACATCATGCACAAGCGGTGACTAAATATTAGATGTATTCACTAGACTTATTTTTTGTGGTTTTGATTATCACACAGATGAGCTTTTGGCCTTTTGTTTTTTAAAAAAAACCACCAAACCTCTTTAATGATAGATGCACCTTACCAAAAGAGAACTTAATCTGTAAATTAGATATCTGTAACAGTCATGTTTTGAATAGAATCTGGTGAAATTTCACAGCTTATAATAGAGTAATGCTGACCACTTGTATTTCTAAAGAAATACGATGTTGTAGAGGGTAATTGTAGAATTAATATTATTCCCGCTCCTGTGTCAACACTAGGAATTTGGATTTTTCCAAAGGCCACCAGGCAATTACAGGAGATAAGGAAGGGCAGCAACGTCGGATACGGCAGCAGCGTCTGATCTTCACAGGCAAATGGATTGCTGATAACCAGCCAAGGTAAATGCAAATAGCATCTGTGTGTTTCAGTTGCTGCTTTAAGCTTAGGTAACACAGGTCCTAGAGTTGAGCTTTATTTTTCTTGCTATTTGACAGAGCAGTTAGATATGTGAATGCAAGATGCTGATAGTGCTGATAACATGTTCAGTGGGTCAACATGCCATTGTAGACTAATTATGATAGTGAATGTATTTGAAGTAAAGCATCATGTTTTAGTCCTTTCTAGTGATACTGCAGCACAATGAAGTGGAAACTGTTTGTAGTGGTAACAAGTGTTAGTATGTGACCTTACATCGTGCTAGAGAATGCCCTTAGCTGGGAGATGTGATGTAACATCTTGTTGTCGCTGCGGTGAAGACATGCATGGTGGAGGTGTTGGCTTTCTGCTTTTGTAATTTGGGGAAGTGGGTTACCCTGTGAAAAACTATTCCTACTTGCTTTTCAATTTCTTTCTGTCTTTTTTCAGGTTGATTCAGTGTGAAAATGAGGTAGGAAAGCTGTTGTTTTTGACTGAAATCCCGGAATTATTACTAGAGGACCCTAGTGAAGCCAAAGAGAGTCTCGCCTTGCAGGAAACATCTATTGCAGAGCCACTATCTACAGATGGGAGCCCCGGACTCAAGTCTGTTCTGTCCTCTGGCAGAAGCCTGAACAACAACTGTGATGCAGGAGAAAAACCAATGGTCACGTTCAAAGAGAATATCAAGCCACGGGAAATTAACAGAGAGCAAGGGCGAATCTATCCCCCTAAAGATGTAGGTAGGGAAAGACGGGACTATAGCAAAGGAATAGTAGCCAATAAGAATGATGGAAAGAAGGATAACAATAAAAGAAAGAATGAGACCAAGAAATGCGGCTTGGATAAGATGCAGGAAGCAGGAAAGCAGAACGTGGCAGTTCAGGTAAGCCTTTAGATCAAAGGAATACCGTGTCTTAGGCAGTACGATGTTTGTGTCGGGGCCGTTGCTGCTTGTATAGAGTACAGTAGAGTCATGGTCTTACTGTGGGCCCTGCAGGTACAGCTAATGCACAAAATAAATAGAAACACATCTATCTCAAAGATGAGATACTAGTGAATCTTGGGTCTCTGCCCTTTTCCTTGATGCTGTCTCAATTCGTTGGGGAGGAAAAGGTAGGGAGCAATGAAAGGTGATTTTGCTATGTTGACTGTCTTAAACAAACTGACTTCTATCTGTTGTTCCACAAGTTATTCAGGCTGCCAGGGTAGTTCACATGGCCAGGTCTTAGTCATGCTCTTGGTCTGTTGTGAAGGAACTGGGTACTCTGCATTTTTGATTCAGTTGACTTGTGCACATTCAATAAATTAAACACATCACAAAAGCACCCAATTGTTTACGTGGAATAAGATCCTCTGTACTGTGTGTGCAGTCAGGCGGCCCTCTGTGGAAGTAAGGAAAGCCACACTACACTTAAACTGTAATTCTGTGCTCCGACACTTGCTCCAAATTGTTGGTTTTCATATCAACTGCTCTTTTTCTGTCATATCTTTGAGGCATGCTTTTTCCCCCTATTTCTGTGAGCATTATGTACAAAGTCAACAGTGTACCAGTCGATAGTGAATTTACTGCCCTGACTTCCATTGAGTTGTAGTAAATAAAGGTGTAGAGTTTCAGGGTTGATCTGATCTGTACCTGGATAGTTTGGCTGCATCTAGGTCATTCCCTGATGATGTCTGGAGGCATTTAATGATAGTGATGGAGACTGTATTATTTCCCTAGAGAAACTGTGTCAGTTCTTCACTGTTCTTGCAAGTGGAAATTATTTCCTAATGCACTTCATCTCCCTTGCCTCGGTGTAAGCCTATTACTGCTTCCTAGGACAGGTCTGCAGAGTAACTTAAGTCTTCCTTTTTGCATCTGCTCTGAAGGCCTGTGTAATTGAGGTCTTGTTTTCCCTAAGCTAGACAAACCAGCTATTTCAGTCTTTCTGGCTTGTGGTGTTTGGACCTTTGGATCATTCTTGTTCTCCTCCTGATTATTTGTTGTTAAACATCATCATTATGAAATGGAAGGTCTGAACTGGCAGTGTTATGCAGTTGGTTTTCTAGGGGGTCCTAGCAAGGAGGGGAGGGTAAAGGGGAGTAGCCTACAGAAACCATGTGGCAATTGCTCATGAGTCACTGGACAAGAGTCTGGAATATGAAAAACAACTTACGTAGGTGAGTTAGAATAGCAGGTTTTGTATTTATTTGTTGAACACATCTGGAATGTGGTTGCAAGCCTGAGCTCAACTCCCAGTTTCAGTGTTCATGCCCCTGTCTTGCAAAATATTGCCTTAAGGCCAATAAAACCCACCAGATCTTCTGAGAAGTATGTGTATTTTTTTGGATGGGGAAGATATTTTAATTCTAATCCAGCTAATTTATTGGAAATTTGCTTGTCTTATTCTTAAGAGATAGCAAACCCAGGAAAAAATTATTTTAAACCCAGTTGTAGCAGAATCTGTTCTGATATGGTTTGTCACTCTTCCTCTCTTGTGGAATAGAAATTAATTTTGACCTTTTAGTTCCACAAGCTGTATTTGTAATGGTAACTGTTCCAGTGAAATACATTTTGGGTTATATAATTTGGTGGACTTGCTTATTCAGACCTACTCCAGAAGATGGGGAAGGTTTGCTTTCCCCCAAGTGAGGAGAAACCAGTGTAGGTTTTGCACCTACTGATGGTCTGTTAGCACTCTGCTTTGGTCTTCCTTGATACTTTAGGCTTTTATCTTCTCCATAGCTCATTGCCTTCCAAAGCCTAACTGCTGCAACATTAGCAGCGCCTACTTAGAAAAATCTTAAGAATGTTGTATGAAAGTGAGCATGGAAGTTTTCCACTTGTCTGCCAAACAGGACTAATCAGACAGGATCATGAAAGCATGGCATAGGTTGAATCTCTGCTCTTTAGGGAAAATAACATCGGGTGCCAAGGAAGGTTGCATGCAGACTTACTCAAGGCGTAGCATACTCTTAAGGAGGCCACTGTGCTGAAATGGTGCTTCTTTCAAGCACTGTGCAGGAACCCTCAGGACCACTGGGGGAGTAAATATACGGTAGTATTGACGCTCTTGAAGTGAGGTCAAGTAGAAGCAGGGAAGCAACTGAAATTTGTCTGTCTTGGTTAATCAATTTTCGTTAGCTAGCTTTTAAAAGTTAACTATAAATCATGTGGGGCGTCTTTTGGAAGCCGCCTTTGGAAATGCGTTATAGCAGCTTTGAGTTTATGATGGACTAGAGCTCATGTTTTGAAATCCCAGGGCAGGAAAAGTGTCTTTGAATTCCTCAGCATTGTTATAAAAGAATGCATAGCTCTCAGTATGGGTTATAAAAATGTTTGGCTCATTGTGGAGAAAAAAGGGACAGCACAATGTAAGTTGGATATACAGAATGTGATAAAGGGTGAAGATGGGCAGTGACTAGATGCAGCATGAGCAGGGGCTGCATCATTCATGGTCCTTAGCATCAGCCAGAAACTTGAGGTGGAGTTCCCTCCTGACTTTTTCTAGTGGGAAATCAAAAATACACCCAAACCTCCCAGTCTTACAATCTACTTTTTTAATTAAATGCAAAAAATAAACTACAGTCCTGTAATTTCTAAATGGGGAAATTCAGAATTACTTGAAAAAGAACTTAAGAAACCATTTGAATGCATCTACCCCTTTACTACAATATTTTGGCAGAAAAGCCCTCTAACTCTTTTCAATGCAGCAGCACTAAATGTTGAAATAAACCCCACATAGTTTTGGTTTGTTTGGTTTGGATTTTTTTAATTTGGTCCCTGATAAAACCCTTTCTTTCAATCACCTTTGAGGCTTGGCATCAGGTCTGCTCCTGGGCCCTTTCTGTATTGCCCAGGTTCCTTGCTTGCTGTCTTTTTCCTGCCTGCTCCATCTTGCATTCCAGGCAGTTCTGCCGAGCTGAACAGAAAGGGAAAGTAGTCTTCCCCTCTGTCTTCCTCTCCAGGAAGACCCAGACCGCAGCAGACTCAGAATCAGGTAAACATTACATTACATTCTTCTCTCTGCCTTTAACTGGTGCAGCTCTTTTAACAGAACATACAGCAGTTACCCAGAAACTGAAAGAGGTTAAGCACTTCTGCTATTTGTCTCGTATGCTCTAGGTCAAAAGAATTTCATAGTATGCAGGAGTTTGTGTATTTACATCACCGTATGGATTAGGCTGAAAGAGTTCCCTAGGAAGAATGTGGTAGTGTTTGTTTTTTAAGGTGCTGCAGGTAAGTAGCATGAGTTAGGTTGAAGCAATGCCCTAGGAGAAGCATAATACCATCTGCACTTCTTGTTTTGTTTTTAAGGCACTGCAGGAGAGCAGCATGGTAAGTTCTTTGTATGGTCTGAGGATATTATTATGTCCACTTCCCACCCTCTCACTAGAGAAGGAACCTGCTGCACTCTTCTGGGTAGATATCCTTAGAGTGCTTTTGTGAGGCAGGGAGTGCCTGAGTATGATAGTGAGGAGGGAACTTGGGTTCCTGCATTCCAAACCTCTCCCAATTACTTAGGGAAAAGAAAATAATCTCTCAGACAATCTGGAAGTTCATTTTTTGGCTTGAGACATGATGTGGGTAATTACAGGAATAGTTACCTAATTTCTTCTTACTTTCTTTTGCATTAGGTGAAATCACAGACAGAGATGAGGAAGACTCCAGTGTCTGAAGCCAGGAAAACGCCTGTAACTCAGACTCCAAGTCAGGCCAGCAGTTCTCAGTTCATCCCCATTCATCACCCAGGAGCCTTCCCTCCCCTTCCTAGCCGGCCAGGTAATTTGTGTTGTTCTTTTGAAGTGTGATTTACTGTTGAATGCAAAGAAAATCCTGTAATAGTGGTTGTTACAGCCTCTAAAGGTAGGAGCTGTTTTAATGAACGTGCATTCTCATGTTGAGAATCTTACAAAGTAGTAAAGAAGGGGGCATAGCAGCACTGAAATAAGTAAGATTCCTTATGCTTTGGAGTCAAGGTCTGTCATGAAATCTGCCACCTTCCTTCTTGGTTAGTGGGTGCGAGGTCAAGGAACTCCACAGTAGGCTGTTTCTGTAGTTAGTCAAAACATGACAAAGTCTTCTGCTGGCTCAGGAGGAAGCATCCTCTGCACATAGGACTCCATTACAAAAGATCAATCACACTGCTTACTTTTCAGTTTCTTTTGTAGTGGTGCTCATGTTTCAAGCTGTAATTTGCGTGGTCTTATTTGCTGTTGTTGCTGTATTACATGTTCCCATTTTGTTGTGGAGTGTTCTGTCATACCTTGTTGTCCATGTTTGCTCACAAAACAGCTGGAAACTGTATCTTGCCTGCAGCTGTTATGTGTAGTTGCACGCTATAAGACAGAGGGACGTCCTCCCAAAGTCAGCATAAAATCTGGCCTGTGAGAGATGGAATTAAAGCTTGCCTTCCAAACCTGGCTTTTCAGTGTGAACTTACAGGAAAGAAATTGATCTTGTGGATATGACGATTTGTTTGCTTACCGTCTGTCTCTATCTAAATTGATCCTGAGACTGGTGATCCTCTGGGAGGAAGCACTAGACTTATTGATTGCTTCTGTCCATTGCTCCAGAAGTTCAGTCCCTGAAAATGTGTGTGTGTGGGGGGGAACTTTTCGGGGTAGAGCATCAAAAAACAGGGAATGGTGAAGGAAAGAGGTAGTGGGGGAAAAAAAAGCAGGGAGATTGAGCTGTGTGCAGGAGGAAATGTACGGCTCTCCCAGATACTGCTCTGGCTGACTGTTATCAGTGCCTGGAATATTGTAAGAAAACTCAAGAATGAACTCCGAGTAACTGTTTGATCACAGCCATATATGTGCAAAGGTGAGAAAGGATGTTACGCCGGATGTACATAAACGGTACTTGGTGTTTCCAGTCCTTGTGGTCTAAATGAGCAAAATGGGGGGAAAGGGGAGCAACAACAGCAAAACCAAAACCCTCACTAAATGTTTTCTTGAGGGAGCTACCTTCTCTGCCAAATTTTGATTAAAGGTGTGTTTTTGTCTTTTCCAGGGTTTCCACCTCCAACCTATGTTGTCCCCCCTCCTGTGGCTTTCTCCATGAGCACTGGGTACACCTTCCCAGGTGGTGTTTCTGTCCCAGGAACCTTCCTCCAGCCCACAGCTCACTCACCTGCAGGAAACCAGGTGCAAGGTGGGAAACAGTCCCACATTCCTTACAGCCAGCAACGGCCCTCTGGACCAGGGCCAATGACCCAGGGACCTCAGCAAACACCACCTCCTTCCCAGCAGCCCCTCTCATCCTTACCAGCTCAGGCAACAGCACAGTCCGCAAGCCAGTTACAGGTCCAAGCTCTGGCCCAGCAACAGCAGCAGCAGTCCCCTACAAAGGCTGTGCAGGGCCTGGGGAAGAGCCCGCCACATCACTCTGGATTCCAGCAGGTAAACTTGACTAATGAAGTGTGCTAAGCTTCATTTAAAAATAAATGGCAATGTTTAAGACTTATGTTCCTGGATTACCTTTTCAAAACTGTCTTTAAAGACCTTAGTGTGGAATTTTGATCTGTGAACTTCTGGGCAAATTTGAAAACCTGCTGAAGCTTAGTGGGTATGAATGTACGATTCTGTAACTGAGGAGCGTAACTACTGGAATGGAAAGGTGGTAATCTGTTTTCTGTGCATTTCTGTTTATAGACAAGGTATGAAGGTGGTATTTTCTGATCAGGTATTTCTGTCTCAGGCCTTTCTAGTTTTCTTGCATGAGTGATGTGGACTGAGTGTGAACCTTCACCTGCACTCTCCTTTTGGCTAACTGGGTTGCCATGTCAGTCCCCTTACAGCTCTTAGTTTTATGCTCATGTTGTGCTGGAGAAAATCTCCCTTCTGGCATGTCTGGACTCGATGGTGAGGCCCTCCTGGTATTCTGGGCAGCAAAATGCTGGCTCAGTCCTTAGTAGAGGTGTTTGTAAGATATTGGATTAGAGTAAGGATTATGCTTGGCTGTTGACGTAAAGCTTGACTAGGGAGTATTAGATGCCTATCAAGACTGCATTTTTGTGAATAACGTAGCAGATCAGAATGTTTGTGGAATGTCTATCACAAGTGAGCCGGACTGACAGCTTGAGTGGAGTTAGGCATTCAGTTAACATCAGTTGTTCCTACCCATTGGTGAAACCATGTGTCTCTGCCTCAGTATCCGCCGACAGACTCATCAAAGCAGCTCTGGAACCCACCTCAAGTCCAAGGCTCACTGGGGAAGATCATGCCCGTAAAGCAGTCCTATTACCTGCAGGCCCAGGATCCTCTAAAGTTATTTGAACAGTCATTACAGCCTCCTGTGATGCAACAGCAACCTCTGGAGAAAAAAATGAAGCCTTTCCCAATGGAGCCATATAACCAGAACCCCTCAGAAGTCAAGGTGCCAGAATATTACTGGGACTCTTCCTATGGCATGGCTGACAATAGGGTGATGGCACAGCAGTCTAACATGGACCGCAGAGGAAAGCGGCAAGGAGTCTTCCGCTCAGAGCAGGATGCTGTCTCCAGGATGACCTTTGAGGTAAAGATCCATGCTATAAGCAGTGAAAACCAATGAGGCTCTGATATTCTGACAACTCTAGGAGTTTTCCTGTTTCGGGATGTCCTGTAGCTCCAAGTAGGTCAATGTGAGCTTATTTAGTAGGGAGTTGGGTATCGGTAAATGGGATTCCAGCAAACAGTGATGAATTCTCCATTTTAATTGGTTGTGTGTGGAATCGGGCTCTTGAAGATTTGGTTTCAAGTAGGTGTAAGTCTTGTTCAGTCTAAACATGACATTGATCTTTGCACTGTGTCTGTCAGGTCAAGTAACATGGCAGCTGATAGTTTTGGGGAAAATTCTCATCTGGCAACTGATGAAAACCATAAAAGCCATCCAAATAATTGCAGTTGAATTATTACCCTTTAGATGAACTCTTAACACCCATATAGTATCTTGAGTGTGTTGAATGGATGGGGCTGCAATAGTCAGATAGAGGCTGGAAAATGAGGATGGTAGGAGTAGTCTTGTCTTGGATTATTCTTTTGTTTTTTCCTGCCAATCCCACCACACAGTGAGAGCGCTGAATGACTTCCTTAGGTCTTGGTTGCACTAATGCAATACTTTGCTTCTGTTCATGCAATTGTTGCTTCATGTTGCTGATTATAAAACCTGCAATCTTTGTTATCTATTAACAGTCCTGGAGTTTTCTGTGAGTGCCTTTGGTGACGTTTATAAGGAAACTTTAAACAGAGGCCTCTTTAAACCTTTGGCCAGATGTGCCTCTGTAAATGCACTCAGGATTTTCAGAAGGTCAGCTGAGATCACTTGGCTTATCTTTCAAAGAGAAAAGCCAGATGATACACCTCTACCCCGATGTCAGGTTGTGGTTTTTAGACAGAGACAGGGTCAAAGCCTCGTTCTCCTCATCCCTAAAAGGGAAACCTTGCCTTGGTGCAAGCACAGTGCAGTACGGACAGAAGCTATGCGTGCGATGCTTGTGTTTTAAGCATCTCACAAAAGTCAAGATGTCAAGTCTGACCAGCACTTTGCAGGGGTTTTTGGCCCAGTGGTCTCGTCAGCTGTGTGTTGGCACAGCAGCCATTAGTGGTGGAAGTGTCTTGTGGGATTTAAACTCCATAAATAGAGGAGGGAAGAAGATGCAAATGTAATTTTACTTGAAACCTAAATTACTCGCCAGGTCAGCTACAGAAGTACATGTTAGGCCATGTGGCTCGTTGTTTTCTGCTCAGCATTTTCTCTCTGTGTACCTCGATACACTTCTGCTGCACCACTTTCTCACCTCGCACTTCTGCATGACGCCTTCTGCCTTTCTCTTGCTATTTTCTCTCATCATGCTGTGGCTTGGCCTCTCCTCACCATCTCTTGCTGTTCCCCTTTCTGCCTTCTGTTGTCTCACTGTGCTCATTTCTGTCACTAGGACCCCAAGAGCTCCCCTCTGCTTCCTCCGGACCTGTTAAAGAGTCTGGCTGCCTTGGAGGAGGAGGAAGAGCTGATTTTCTCTAATCCTCCTGATCTTTACCCAGCTCTGCTGGGGCCTCTCGCCTCTCTTCCTGGACGAAGCCTCTTTGTATGTATTTGATGTAATACTGCTGCTTCTCACTCTTAACTGGCATCTCTTTCTTCTGTGAAATTATAAGAAATGTAAAATTCCTTTCTCTCCCCCATCCCTCCTGTCCACTTCCCTGCCTGACCCTTGAGCTAGCCTTCATGCGAGAGCTCAGACCAGCTGAAGGCCCATGGTATAGCTTTTGGGCCGAATCCAGGCCTGCTGATTTGCTCAGAAATGAGAATAGCAGTGGGTTTTTTGTAAGTACAGTCCACAGGAGAGAGATTGATGCATCATTTAATGCACTTACTCTTCTGCAGTTGTATGGGCTTAGTAATAAGGGCAAGGGGGAGCACAGATTCAGCTGTGGGAAGTCATTAGAACGAGCATGGCTTATTATAACCTACATAAAAAAAATGCATAAAGACAGGGGGGAAACTGCCCTACTCAATGCAGAAGAGACTGTAAAAGAGGTGATGAAGAAAACTGTAAGCAGCTGGCTAAATAATCAGTATCTCCTGTAGAAATACAGTCCTCTTTGACAGAGAGAGAGATTTCTTTCTACATTTGTGTATTAAAACCTTCCTAGTTCAATAGTTGGAGGGTCTTAGAGCTGCTGGATTTGTAAATTGCCTCTGAAAATGCAGTAAGCCTTTCTAGTATAGCTACAAGGATGTTCATTAAATACTACTATTTCAGATTTGTAGCAGTAACAAAGAGGAGTTATTTGTGACTCTACTCAAATCTCCCACTAAGTCTATTCCTCAGTTATTTTACATGCTATCCCAAGGAGCCAGTAGCAAAATAGACACCCGTTTCTGTCTCATTAGATACCTTTGCTAAGAAACTAATAGCTGCTTTTTCAGCAGCTTCCTTTGAAGCTCTTACAGTTGCTGTCTGCTGACAAATGGAAGAAAATTCTTCTCTGTGCAAGCTGTGTGGATATGCAGGGTGTGAATTTTGTCTGTCTTTTAAAATCTGCTTTCAAAGTAATGAGTTGTCATTTTGAAAATCTAACAAGTCAGGAGCTGCTTGCCAAGAAAATTAGGCTGTTTGTCTTAGGTTTACAGGATAAAAGCAAAGATATTCCAGATACTGAGACGATGTTAAAGAGAGAGGGACGCTAGTTCAGGTTTTTGTTGTTTGAACAATAGATTTAAAAGCATCTGATATGCTGAGCTGGTATGAGTGCAAGAGGGATTTTATTTGGAACAAGACTGCAGCTTTCATTTTGGATCACACACAGTTTTACTTGTGGCCTCACTAATTCTGTGGCTTGGTGATCCTGATCCTAAATTGGGTGGTGTTTGTTGTCCACCAGCAGAGTTTTATAATTTTTCTTTTGGTTTCTGTATCGATGATAACTGATCCTATTTCTTCCCTAAATAGGCTTGTTTCAGAAACACTTTTTTTCACTGCTTCATCGTAGTAAGAACTGAAGAGAAAGCTGAGAAATACTATGCTGGAAATAACAGCTGTATGGGAGGGGTGGTGTAGATGATGGAAAAGGTCATGGTCCATAATATTTTAACATGGAACCCCAGGGGAGTTTTGGAACCTCTGTTTTAAACACTGGGGTTTTTTTTCCTCCCTCTCTGCAGTCATTTATAATGAAAATGAGAGAGCGCTAAATGAGACTTGGGCTGTTTAACCCCATTTAAAAAAATCACAGCACTTGGCTGTTCTTTCTGTCTAAGAATGTCTATTCAGCAGGGATGCTCTCAAAACTGAAAAATATTCTGTCAGTAGCAACATACAAGAGCCTAATCGTGTTTGAAGGAGGCCTCAGATCACTGGAAAGGATCCTGTCTCATTTGTACAAGGTTTTGCACAACCACAGGGTCTTTTTGGCAGGAATCTCCCCTCTAGATGTATCAGACAGAGTATTACACTTACTATTTGAAAAGCTGTTCTGGCAGCAGGGTTTGCCTGAGACTCTCAGCTGTCATGATTGTTGGTTTTTAGATATTAATTACAGTTAGTAGGGAAACTGCTGATTTTCTGCATTTGTTAGTTTGCTACCCTTGTCGTCCAAGGGGCTGGAGCTAAAATACAAAGAAGGTTTTAAATGTGACCAAAACCACCTTGGCAGTTTCCGATAGCGTACTTTCCTCCTGGTCACTACACTGAACACTTACTGCTCTTTTTCCCTTTTTGGTTTCTGAAGAAGTCCCTGCTGGAAAAACCGTCAGAATTGATGTCTCAGTCATCATCTTTCCTGTCCCTCAGTGGCTTTTCTCTTAATCAGGTAAGTGAAGACCAGAGTCTGCATCCCTTCGCTGTTTCAGCTTGCCATTAAGTTAGGTAACATGGCAGAAATATGGGGATGTCATTTAGTTCAAACCAACGGAAAACCTGAAAGAAATCCATGTGGGTGCCTAATTTCAGTCTGTATCAGCAAGATTATCTTTGTCTTTATCAGTTTTCTTCCCAAATTCATCCCAGAGATAGTTCTGCAGACATACTGTTGAATCTTGCTGACTTCACAGGCCCCTTGCTCTTAGTAGAATTGTGGAGTTGACTGAAAAGGTGCATCTCAAAGTGTTATGGTGTGTAGGTTTTTCTTTCCTGAGTAATGGATTACCCGTTCTCTTCCAGAGAACTGAGCAGGGGCTTGATACAATTATTGTGAGTACTGGGAATTTAAAGATTTTTGTGAAGGCTTTGCAGTCCAGCCAGGAGAAATCTGTCCAGACTCAGTATGTGATGGACTTCACGTTAAATAAAATGGTCAAAGAAGGAGGGGCTGGGGAGTGAAAAAGGAGTTAGGAAAATGTTTTGATCTGTAACTGTGTCCTTTGTAGAGTCTCAGTGCTTGAAATAAATCCAATACCTAAACTCTTACATTCATTGTTTGCAGGAAAGATATCCAAATAACAGTATGTTCAATGAGGTATATGGGAAAAACATGAATACCAGCACAAAAACAGAAGTCACCCCTTCAGTTGCCCATCAGGAGACTTCGCTATATTCTCTCTTTGAAGGGACTCCGTGGTCTCCATCCCTTCCAGCCAGCTCAGGTAATCCTGGTATGGTTTTCCTAGTGTCTAATGATTTAAGAGGATTTGAGTTAATCCTGAACCTACTGCAAATTAAAAAAAATACTTGCTTGACAAGGTGTCTGAAGGTTTCTGCTTGTTTTTCTTTATATATGCTCAGAAATATGAGGGGATTCTGTAATTAATATAGTGTAAGAACCTGGATTTTAATTGAAGTAGTTGAGCAGGATAAAAATAGTAGGTGGTGTTAAATCCTGAAATCTCTTTAACTTAAATTCCTGACAAGCATTTGGGAGTAGGACTATAACTCAAATATCCATATACTTTCAGTGTTGCTTCTTTAGAAAAAGCAGGAAGAACCGGATTTCATAATGTGGATATTTGAAAGAGAAAGAAACTATATGACTGAAGAGTGTGGAAGAAAATATGACAGTGGTTTTTGTTGGGTTTGTTTTTTTTTTTACTGTTAAGCAGCCTACAGAGCAAACCAGCTTTTTCCTTAGTAATTATCTTAAAGGCATAAAACATAACTATTATGTCACGATTTTATTCTCTCTAAAAATCCAGAAGAGCATGAGGGGAGGAATTAGCTGAATCTAAGAAATGAGTGGATCTTAAATAACATCTGCACTAGATGAGACTTCTTTTGTTGCATTGAGGCTTTTGCAGCCAACCAGGAATAACCATTGTGGGTGAAATGGAAGGATTTGCAAAGCTTTTTTTATTCTAGCCGGATTTATGGCTCCCATGGTTTCAGCTTTCTCTCCCTTCACCTCTTGATTCAAGACTGCATAGTCTCCTGCTGTCCTGCTGTATGCTGTGTTGTCTTCAGGCATCATTCTCTGCTGCCTGCAGATAGGCTTTTCCGTGCTTGCCTCTCTTGCTCAGTATTGGGTTCTGGTCTGAATGGCTTTAAGACTCATAGAAGTATAAAACATTCACAGGTTTAGGAGTTTGAGTTGTAAACTTGCAAACTCCTTGAGGTCTAATGTCATTTTTTTTATTGGTTTGTCGAGCTTGGAGACAGATTTTTTTTTTAATTTTTTTTTTTAGTTTGAGAAAAGTTCTTTAAGAAACATGGGCAAAACTCATTTTGGCTAGCTAGCCCCCTTGAGGTTTCCTGGTTTTTGTTTTTTCTGGTAAGCACATGTATGCTTTAAACACAATCATTCTGTTCTTGTATGTGCACAAAAATTTTCAATCAGAACTTAGGAATTTGCATTACATTCATGTAATGGAGGGAATAAAAACTGACCTTCAGCACTGGAGAAAACTGGGTGATGGCAGAATTTGCAGCAGCACTAAGAAATTAAAAATCGGTAGGCTCCTGCCATTTCTGTTGACCTTTTCCCTCTTGCCTTGTAATCACTAGATCATTCGACACCAGCCAGCCAGTCTCCTCACTCCTCCAACCCCAGCAGCTTGCCAAGCTCCCCTCCAACCCATAACCACAATTCTGTTCCCTTCTCCAATTTTGGACCTATTGGGACTCCAGACAACAGAGACAGGAGAGTCGCAGACCGCTGGAAAACAGATAAACCAGGCAAGTACTGGGTTCCAGGCTTGTGTGAAGCCATCTGCTGGCGTTTGTCTTGCAGTGGTTTTGCTACATTTCTTTGAACTTGTCTTTCTCCCGTTTTAGCAATGGGAGGGTTTGGTCTGGACTATCTCCCAGCAACATCGTCGTCTTCGGAGAGCAGCTGGCACCAGTCCAGTGCTCCCAGTGGCACCTGGGCAGCTCAAGGCCCTCCTGCTATGGAGGACTCCTCAGCTGTGCTTATGGAGAGCCTGAAGGTATGTTTGACTGAAACTGTGCTCGGGAGTGGGTGCTTGTCGATGAGGCCAGAAGACTTGATCATGGGTGTTAGCCTGTTGCACGCGTCAGAGTTTGGTGTCAAAAAACAAAGGTTTTTTCTGCAGATTCACTTGCATGTGCAATGTGGGAGGTGTGACCAGTGCTGGAAGATGTCACAGTTTTCCAGTTCTTGCTGTTCTAGAATATTTTGCCAATCAAGACCAGGCTGGCAGAACTGGAAGAAATTATAACATTTGCTTTGACTACTCTAAAATTAGTAATTGTTAATGTGGGATGAATTTTTGTGGCAACGAGGGTTCTGGAGGAGGATAAGCTTCTTCCAGGCAGCCTCTCTTTAGAAGGTCTTCTTTGAAGTCTGGTTAACTTTCATGATAAGTCAGGTATGAGTGATAAAGAGAAGAGGGAGAATATAGAAAACTGTCTCCACTGTCTCATCTGTAAGAGGGGGGGCTGTCTAACACAAGGAGGTGCTAGTGTTGGCTGTTTGTTTTTAGTCCATCTGGTCCAGTTCCATGATGCACCCTGGACCCTCAGCCCTGGAGCAGCTGTTAATGCAGCAGAAGCAGAAGCAGCAACGCGGACAAGGCACCATGAACCCACCGCATTGAGACAGAGGTGGCAACCCTTGCAAACGAAGGCTCCATAAACCATGGCATGTTGGGTTTGCAGGACTGGCCCACACAGTCCTGTGCAGGTGGCAGCCCTCTCTTCTGTTCCTTGCTGTCAGGAGGGCGTAAGTGCTCCACCAAACCACTGAGTGTGCACAAAACGTCTGCAGTGCAAGAAAACAACATCAGGAACTCTCCCATCCCTGGGCCCTCTGGAGGGAGAGAGGAACTGCTGTTTGTCTCACTCAGTAACCTGATATCACCGCCTCTCACCTTCTCCATCGTGCATGTCCCCAGCCACATGGGAAGTAAAAGCTGAGAATGAAGGGCAGATGGGAGAAGCCAATGAGAACTTCTCAATCCTTTTCCTCTCTTTGGGGAGATAAAATAGGAATCCATTAATGATTGCTTTGCTGACTGAGAATGTAGTTGAAAATACTCCTAAACATCTTTATTACTATCTCAGTAGTAAGATCACACTGAATTCTTCTGTACACAGACGTGCTTCATAGTCAGCGTGTAGCAATGAAAGCCCCAGTTGCTGCTCCGGTCAGAGGTGGTTGGTGGTGAGGTGGGACTCTATCTCCTGGGCTAGCGAAGGAGTTTCATGAAGGAGAGTCTGGCACTTGACACCACTTCACCTTTCACCCAAAGGCTTTGGCCAGCCTGTGGGTGGGTTAGAGACTCCAGCATGAAATGCCCTCCTCTCAGTAGGTGTTTGAGCTATAATCGGTGATGTGGGGCATTGCAGCACTCTGCTGGACAAGCAAGTTAACTGCTATGGGGTTTTAAATTAATGTTTGATTCCTGTACATTTTACTGTAGCATAGTGGCTAGCCCCACAAAGGGCAGGCTAGTCTGTGCATTCACAGCCTGACTCATTTTAATAGGTAGGTAGAAAGCTTTCAATGGATTTTGGTTTTGTTTTTTTTTTTTTCTTTCTCCATTGTCCCATCTTCGCTGGACGCTAGTAGTTTCATTACCAACACGCAACATCTCGCAGAAAATAATCAGGGGTCCAGCAGGGCTGGGTAAAGCCGACAGTCGGCCTGGACAGTGTGGAGTGTACGCACCCCCACAGGCACACATCAGCTCTGCAGAAACCCGTCCCCCCCGCGTCCCCCGCCCCCAGCTGCAGCCCCAAACTTTCAGTTCCAGAGTGAAATTCAAGGCACCTGTGGACACACGTGTGTAACCCACACACGGAAGAAAGCATAGTGCTGTTCATAGATGAAAAGGTGCAGAAGGGAAAAGGAAAACGTTTTATTTGCTATTTATTAGGGGGGAAGGAAGACTGGAAGCTTCGTTAAAGAAAAGGACAGCATTTTTGTTAGGTTTCCCAGGGAAGTTACGGAAACAATCTCAATGTCCATTTGCTGTGTTTAGCAGTAGGGGTTTGTGTGATGATTCAGGATCTCTGAGCTGGAAGTCAGCTGCAGAGCAAAGCACATGCAGGAGCCGAAGCGATGCTGGAGTCTGGGCAGCCCCAAAGAATACAAAAAGGGAAGACGGAGGAGACACGATACCCCTCCGGGGGTATGAGCAGCACCCCCACGGTCTCCACTTTAGCAACATTACTGTTCTTTGTTGCATTTCGAAGCTGTATTTCCTTTAAAAAGTCCAAAAAGTGAAGTTCCCACCCAGTGGTAATATGAACCAAACCCCTCTGTACTTCCCTCCAGCCCTCCTGGTTTGTGTATCGAGCTGTGCATCCAGGCAGCTGCGACATTCCAGTGTTTGAACCGTCACTGACTCTTGCACCCTAGACGAGCTAACCAGGTTCGCCATCTCACTCCCGGCAGTGCCAGGGTCCCAGCTGCACCGTTCCACTTGTGCATGAGCATCCGGCCTCGGGAATGCATCCGACTCTTGGCTGGGACTCCCCTCCCACCCTCCGATGCCTGGGGGAGCAAGGGAAGGGGCCTCCAACAGAAACTGGTTTGTGTCGTAAGCTTTTTTTGTGTTTTTTGTCTGTCTGTGCAAGAACTGCAGCTGCTGAAATCAGCTTTGCCTTTAATTAAACCATGTTCTCTCCATCCAGGTCTGTGTGTAGTGTTTATTTCCTGTGTAACTAGGCTGCAGGCTTTGAAAACTCTGCTATTTTTCTGGAGAAGCCAGAAGAAGGTTTGATTTTTTTTTTTTTTTTCTGTTTGAAAGAACTAAATAAATCACAGAGGTTCTGGCTCGGGCTCAGTGCAGGTAACTGGATTGTGGTTTTGTGCTTCCTGTGTGCAATGCATTTTAAGTACTGAACCAAAAATCTGGAATGGGATTAGCTGGCAAAGCTCTTCTTCAGTTGCAGACTGAACCTGGTAGAGCACAGGCAGTGGGAGTTGGAAGAGGCAGATCCTTCTGCCGTTAACCTGCCTGCAGATGAGGAAGTTGGCAGTTTTTAAACAGCATACCTTCAGATGTGTCAAAGAAAACTACAGTTATGTTCTGTTTTTGAAATGACAGGTGTTTATTGTATCCAGGCAATTTTTCAGAATAAGTTCCTTTAAAAATAAATATGATATTGAGGTTATTGGGACAGGGGGTCTGTCCAGAACTTGCGTGATAGGATCCAAAGTGGGGAGACTGCTGCCCTTAGCACCTTCAAAGCAAAGCGCTCCCAGTGCTGTAGCTGACTGGCTTATCTATAGCTTTCATGTTTTGAGGACAGGGCAGGATAGATGATTTTAAAATGCCAGAAGGACCAGCTGTCAGCAGCCGGGAAAGGTGAGATACTGTGAAAGTAGCACCAAGGACAGACGGGGCATTCATCTTTGATAGGGAAGAGGGCATCAAAGTTGTGTAGGCTTTTATAAAGGGTACAACTTTGCTGCTGTATGACCTCCTGAGACCCCAGGCAGTGTCTTTCTAAGTTACTGTCTCTTCCAACTGCTGAGAAAAAGCTGTGAGATGTCTCCCAGAGGTGAAAAAAATGTGTATACTTTTATTGGGGGGGCAGGGGTTAAAGTTGCTGTGGTTTTGAAGTGAATTGTCAATTGGAGCAGGGTGAGGCTGCACGGTATCTCTTGCTTAAGCTCTTGGGGTTGGCAGTATTATTTTAAGGAAGCAAATGCTGTCGGAAGTTCAGCCTTTCCTGCTCTGTAGCTTCCTGAATGCCAGTTCCTCTTCTGGATCTGTTGACAGGGCTGTAAATGCACGTAGCACCACCCTCGCATGGGTTTTCCCAGCTGCTGGCATGTCTGTGTAAAAGCTTTGTTAAGGATAGGGCAGGTGGGACAGAGCAAGTCTCTTGGTAAGCACAGTTTTTAGGACTGAATGTATTCCTAACAGGAAGATGATTAGCAATGTTTTAATAAAGTACCTGTTTTAAAGAACAATGGAAAAGGTAAAGTAAAAAATAAAGCTTTTAATACAAGTAGCAATAATATTTAAAGTTCATTTTCAGATGCAGTGATTAATATGGAAACCTCTTAATTGCAGCAGTTGAATTCTTAATTTCTTTCCACATCCACAAGTTTAAGCTCTTCTGAAATCACATCTTCGGGTCTTTAGTGTTAGACTTTTGAATGAAAGCAGATGGGAAGATGCCTATCTTCCCATTGCACTGGCCTTCTAACCAGTCTTCATTCACTGGAAGATAAAATTGACACAATTTTTTTTTTTCACCCTAGGGATATACAGGAGTATAATAACCTCCATATGCTACAGAGAGGCCCAAGATCACCATTTTAAGGTTTTCTGCTGATAAAGCTTTTAGCCATGCTAAAGCCTGGTAGAGAGGAACGTGGAAGAAAGGCTGAGGAGGAGTGAGGTAGAGAGCAAAGTTGTAAGATAAGAAAGAATGCACTGCCAAATGAAGGTGGGGAAAGTAGATCCATAGAGAGACCAGGCGGCTTAGAAACTGCCTTGAATAGAAGACAGTGGAAACAAAGTGAGTGTGGAAAGCAAGGGAATTATCAGAGATGGGCTGTCCTCTTCCAGATGCCAACTCAAGTGTATTTTTACCTGCTGTTCCATGTTCATATGAAAAACAAAAACCCAAATCAAAACCGAAAAGCCTCTGCTATCCTGGGTTGAGTATAGCTTAGGAGCTCTGAAAACTCTTGCTGTGGAGAACCAGAGGTGAGAAACAACTTTTAAACGGGAAATATTTAGCTCAGCAGTGAAGGGGGGCGTAAGATTTTTGGGGTGGGGGAGTCGTCAGTGTTATATGGTGCAAAAACTCACCTGTACAGCAGTGGAGGGGGACTATGATGGCTTGTGTACGGCTGCCGAAGCCTGCCAGCCAGCACAAATTAGTGACAGAGCTATATAAAGCAAAGTATTGTAATTTGTCCTCCCTCCTGTGCATTCTGTACAGACTTGAAAGGATCCAGCTCAAAAACGTGTACGAGATCTTGCTGAGATTTAGTCTGTATTTGAGCCTCAATTCTCCATAGAAGCACTAAAGACTAATATTAAAGAGGATTGAGGCTAATGGAAGACTGTACCCTTAAAAAGAAAAGCAGCCAGAAAAAGGTGCCAGGTGAAGGGAATGGGGGGAGTAAGAGCATTCTCCCATTTTGGGGCAGCAGCTGAAATGAGGGATCTCCTTTAAAAAATAAACTGCAATCAGTAAAGTTAAACACAGCTCAAGTGAAACTCTCCCATCTTGAAACTGTTTGGGAAAGAGCATGGCAGAAACAGGTGTGATGAAAATACATTGGAAGAAGCATGTATAACACTAAGACTTGGATGGGAAGCCCATGGTAGAGGTGGAGGAGGTCTGCCTGTGCACACAAGGCAGTTGCGGTGGAAGAAGGCACTTGTGGAAAGCAGTCTCACAGGTGCTGGGTCCTGCTTGCCTTGTGGCTCCAGAGAATTGGCTGGTAAGCTGAAAACCCTGTGGTTAGTCAGGAGCATGCAAAGCAGAGGCTGGAAACTCCTCGGTAGGTTGGAATTTTTTTTTTTTTTTTTTGTCCTTTATGGGGATGGAGCAAATTTGCCCTGTGAAACTGGAAGCTGCCATGAGCTGTGTCACTGAATGTGAAGGAAAGCAACTCTCATGTGTCCTTAGGTTGTCCTTTCCCCTGGCTTCCACCTGCCACCTCATGCAATCTCTGCAAGGTTCTTTTATAACCTGTCTTGTGAAGTGTTTGTATCCGATGCAAGCTTTCTCAGAGTGCCCTGTTGCAGAAATCAGAGTAGCCTATTTTCCATCTCCTGCAACTTGCAGGAGAAGTTTGCTGTCAGTGAAGGCTGCCTGAGCCAGGCTGTTGCTCTGCAGGTCCCCAGCGTGATGCAGTTTGCTTTGGAAGACAGGAGGATTCAGGGAAAGAGATCAAAGTCCCTAGTGAAGCTTGCAGGCTCCACTGAAGAGCATGCATCTGGTGTCTGACCAAATACCTGAGAGTTTTTGGTCTGACTGGCAGGTGTTTGGAAGCCACAGCTTCCACTGAACTGAGCAGCAGCTGCTGCAGGCACTTGACATCTCAGGGTCAGGCCCATTTTCTCACCAGAGGTGGGAGGTCCCTCCCCTTCCTGTCACAGAAGGAGCACAATTACCTTTGGTTAAAACAAGTATCACATCTCCTGCCTGAAACTCCAGATCTTCAGGCCTGGTGGCTTCGTAATTGTACTGTGCTACAACTTGGGTTGGTCCCGGCTCCTCCAGTGTTGCCTCCTGTGGCAACTCCTCTGGTTTGCTGTCTTCTGGTAAAAACCCCTCTCCCTAGGGCAGGAAATAAGCTGGTAAGGACGCCTTTTGGCATTTCCTTTTTCTTTGTGCTTTGAAAGCACAGGCCTGTGCTCACAGCAAGGAAAGCGAAGGCAACGTCTGTTTAGGTTACTTGCTGGGGGTGGGCAGAAGAGGTGTCCGCCACCATTAGCTGGCACTGACCTCCGTGATGTCACACCAGACTATCAGACAGTTGTCCTTGCTCTGGCTCCAAGCTGCCTCCAGGTTCTCCCTGCTCAGAGTCACCAGTGCTTGGCTCTCCGCAGGCTTGTACCTGGGCACACGGAGGACACGGCATAAGGGTGGGAGTCCTGAAAACACAGCTCCTGCTGCCTGCAGCGGGCAGCACCTTACCTCAGCTGCATGTGTGAAGGCTGCAGCTCCAGTTTCTTGCAAACCAGGTCCAGGAGCTCAGTGTAGGAGAGGCCTGGCTTGACTTGCAAGGCGACGGTGTATTTGTAATGCACCTTGAGGATGTGGGGGCTGGAGAGGGCTGCTTTGGCCTCCTGCGGGTAGTAAACTGGATGTGAGAGCTTGCATAACTTGGTGAGAGCAGGGAGAGGGACCGGGGCATGGAAACTGCAGTTCTCCGAGTCAAATCTGAACTGCAGGGCTGCTGGTCAGGGAGATGTCTCTGCTAGCATGTGCAGCCTTTAGTGCTTCCCTCAGGGCTGGTCAGCAGTTGTGCCACCCAAGCTATGGTTGGACATGTGGCTGGTTGGCGGCCCTGGGCTTGTCCCAGGAGAGAGCACAGTAATAGATCAGGCACTTAGGAAACAAATTGTGGCTTTTGGGTCACCAAATTCAAGGTGTGCCCAACCCCTTCATTTTTTTTTTGAGTTGTGATTGTTGTGTTTTCCCGTCTCTCTCCCCAGTGTGACCTTCCGATGTGCTGACCCTGCCCAGGAGCATGTGCATTACAGCCAAGCCCTCTCCTATTTCTCCATTCTCAAGTGCCATATGCCTTGTACAAGGGCTCTGCCGACAGCCATGTATCCAGTGGGGAGCGGACCTGCAGGAGACCTCTCAAAAAGCAGCCCTAGTCACCCAGTTGGGTCCTAATGACCTGCTGGCCCCTGGGCTGGTTTTTATGCTTGGAGAAGCTCCTGAATGATGAAAACCTGAAACACTTCCAGGCATGCCCGCACCTTTCAATTTGCAATAAATACAGGTTTGTAATGTGGACCTCAGGATCTGTGTTCACAAGATGTTACCTTAGCTGCTTCTCTTCGCTGCGTCTCAATAGCAGGAGCATAGTCTGTGGAGGAAGAAAGAGGTGGCTCAGCAAGTGGGACATGGTAAGCATTGCAGCTCTGCGCCTAAATATGCATTCAGATTTCCTGCAGCCATTCTCCTTGATGCCCATCGTTATCTGCAGCAACCAACCCTGGAGCCAGCAGTGGTCCCTTGAGTGGATGCAGCATCAGCTGCAATGGGATTCATCCTTAAGATTTAGATGTAAACATCAAGCAGAGGTTTGGGCTCTGTGCCTTCCCTCTTACAGGGACAGGAGCTTCAGGGATGGGGCATCTTTCCTGGATGGATTAAAAAAAAACAAAAAACAACAACAAAAAAAACCAACAACAAAACCAAAAAAAAACCAACAACAACAAAAAAAACCCTCAACCCACAAAAAACACCCATGAGCTGCTGGTTTTAGTGTCTTTGCTTTTCTCATCTCCCCAGGTCTACACTGAAAACAGGAGGCAATCCTTTTCCTTCACTGGGGTTGTAAAGATAAATTCAGACCTCCAGGTAGGGTGATTTGATGCAGGCTTGCTGAAGTCCCTTCACAAGGATCTGCTCTACAGTTTGTCAGTGCTTTGATATGACTGTGCTTATGGGAAGAGAGAGAACTGCACTCATGAATGCAGTCCCACTCCTAGGTCTGTGATGGCTTCTGGTGCCATAAAGATGTTCTTTGAAGTTGTTGGGTCCCCAAGATGTTTGCCTTTAACTCCCCTGAGGCATAGCCATCTTCTCTATCAACTTTACCACTGGACTGCCTATGAGGCTGCTCTGCTTGGAGCATGAGCCCTGTTCTGTCATCAGCAGTCTTTTGGTCCACCTTTCCCCACCATTAATTGGCTCAAGCCGGCCTCAGAGCAGGGGGCTTGGCAATTTCTTGTCCATGTATTCCTATTTTTTTTTGCAGGTTGGCTGTTGATAGACAAACTGCAGCAGGTTAACACCTACCTGTGTGCTCTGGTCTCTGCACGGTGATATTTTCTACCCCAAATGGGTTTTTCCTGCAGTGGTGTGGAGTTCACAGCTCAGCCACAAGCTCCTACCTCCAAGCACTGTGTGATGTTTTTTAGAGAGGGCAGCTCACAATGCTTCCTTCCCAGCTCTTGGTTTCAGCTTGCTAAAACCAATGTGCTCCCCAGCTTTAAACCATAATTTTGGACCGTGCACCTGAGCACTCCTGCGGCAGCATGACTGTGGGTGGCAATGCCCTGTTTCAACTTCCCAGCACCCCGAACCAACAGTGCTGGGGGTGGTGTGGTGGCCCTGGTGCTGCCATCCCTGCCCCACACCTGGGACACTGGGTAGCATTGGTCAAGAATCCCCTTCCCTGGGCAACTGCAGCTCCTTCAAACCTAGCCCAGCTCACAGCAGCACTAAAAACATTGTGGGTGCCCTGCTTTAAGGACAAGCCTGTACAGAACCTTCTGCTCCAAAACTTGGACAGGCTAGGTCACTTGCCCCATTGCTGTCCCCAGGCCCTTTTTCCCATTAGTCACTGTGTTAATTAGGAGCATGGAGGGATTTTCTTTCCTCGGGGACCCACATGCTCTATTTTACTTCATCCTCAGTACTGCAGTTGCTGTCTCTGCCTCCTGCTTTAATGTCTCTCCATCCTTGACTGCAAATGGGCCTGGGAATGAGATGGAGATGAACCCCAGCTCTGGTCTCAAAGCATGAGGACACAGCACTGAGGAGATGATCTCAAACGTGCTGCCGAGGTTTTGCCCCCAAAGCACCTTCATCCCTTCAGCTCCCTTCACTGACCTGGTGCTGGCCGCCGTGGCTTCTCTGGAGCGGTGGAGCTGGGTGGCTCTGGAATCTCAGCTTCAAGAGGAGTTTCTTCCTGTGCCATATGGGAAGAAGGTAGTGCTGTTAATCCCACCCTTCTTAAGGAAGCTGAGGTACTGCTGCTTCATGGAGACCCCCTTCCAACCTGCTATTTTCCCAAGGTCTCTTTGGAGTCTTGAACTGGGGAGGGGTGACTTTGCTACCCCTTCATCTCCCCAGTATTGCCAACCATCACCTGTATGGCCATCAACACAGCATCTTCCCAGATTTTGCAGGTTTCAGAGCTCATGTTAAGGTGACCATGATCCAGAAGAACCAACTCCAGCATTATGAGGGGGAAGGAGTTGCAGGTATGGGTCCTGCTGGAAGGCTCAGAATAGGTGGTGGGTAAGCATGTGGGCATCTGCCCTCCCCAGGACACCATCTCCTCCTGGGCCTCCTCACCTGGACATGCAGCTTGTTCTGGAGCTCCACGGGCTCAAGGAAGTTGCAGGGGACAATCCCTTTCTGTGGGGGAAGCAGACATGAGTAGGGATTCCTTGGCAAGGAGGCAACCTGCTGCTGAAGGATGCAGCTGAGCTTGTCCTTGCCCTGCCCTGAATCCTGGAGAGTCCCTGAGGCTTGAAGATTAGTTGCTGTAGGTTGGGTGGGTTTGACTGAACCCTGTGGCCTAAGCCAGGGTGGACATAAGGGACTTAAGTCAGAAACGCATTTAGTGGCTGATGGCAAGGCTTTGGTCTCCAGGTTCTCTGCAGAACCTCACAGCGTCCACCCTATTGCTTGTACTCTCCTGCCAAGCACGCCCCTGGTACCTTTCCGTTGAACATCACTGTAGCCCAGTTGTCCTTCTCTTTCTTCAGAACAAAGACAATGTTTCCTGGCAGGACCTGCAGCTCCTCGGCAGTCTCGGGGATGAATTCATACAGGACACGATGCGGCTGCCCTTCGAAGGCCCTGGGTGCAGGAGCAGCAGCCAGGTCAGGAAAGTGGGCGACATCATTCTTTTACTTTGTAGGGGGAACCCAGACCTCTGTGTCCTTGTTTCTACGACCCCTTTCCTGTCCCCACTGAGTTTTAGGTGCCAGCTGAACACACAGCTGCAATGTTGCAGGATGCGGTTGGACCTGGCTGCATGGGTTATCAGCATTGTCCATCCTTCATCCAACTTACCTGAGGATTTCTGGGGTCTTGGGCCTGGGTGGAGGACTAGAGGCCTGCCAACAAGAAGACAAAAATAAAATTATCAGTAATCTGGAGGATTTCAGTTGCTTTGCAGGAATGTCCTGCAGCCTTCTACCATGCCTGCTATCCACCCCTACACAGTTCCTTCCTCCCCACGCTGGTGTCAGGTCAGATGATTTGAACCTAAAGAGAGTCTTCTGCTGCTTTGCAGCCAGCTATGGTAGGTTTTTGGAGCTCTGCCACCCTGATGAATAAAACAAATGCCTTTTGTACTGTGAGAAATATCACTGGCTTTGCTCCTTCAAACAAGCGGTTTCCAAATCCTTCCACCTGTAGCTGATTTTTCAGAGGCACAATCCTGTTTTCACTTGTGATTTTGGTTTCAACTCACAGGGGGTTGAGATCACTGATTTGAGATCAGCTGGTTTTAACAGTAAGTTGTGCTTTCCCATATCTTCCAATTATTGTGCTTGTAAAATCCCCAGCTGCTGTCATCAAGCTTTATGGTCTCTCCTGGCTAAGTAATTTAAGGTCTCTGGTGGATTTATCAACCCTCTGAAGAAGCTACTTGAAATAGTCCTGCCTCCTGCAGCGAGGTGTCAACACTTGACTGCATTGAGAAGAGTGTATTTTATCTTGTGTAATGGTGCTGTAGGCTGCAGCAGCTGCGCTTCCCCGTATCTTCTCGAAAAGCTCCTCTAAAACTCTCAGGCACCTTTGGAGATGGAAAGATGCTGCTACATCATCAGGAAAACAGCAATTAAAATGTGAAGGGCTTCAGGAACCGGGAGGAGGATGGAGAACAAAAGAAAAACTGTTCTTGCTTCTCTGATGTCTTGAGCTGAGACCAGTGAACCCAATGAATCTTGCAGGGAGGGTTTGAGACTTCTCCCTGCTGAAAGCCATTGCCCTGTAGCAATGGCAGGGGCAGAGGATGTGCCACCAGACTGCTACTTCCCTGTTCAGGGAACTGGGTTAACCTCAGTCACAAATGTAGGTGGGTTTGGGCTGCACTCTCCGATGATAGAGCAAGCAGCTGATATGTGGGGGCAGCGTCCGCCTCCTCCCCGCGGCAGTAGCAGAAGGTTCATAGTGTGGCGATGCTGCCGTTTGCTCCTGGCATGCTGTGGGATGATACCCATTCCCATGTTCTCCTGAACTTTTGCCAAGGACACTGTTCATCGATGCTGCCTTACCTGTGGTTGGAGTGGAGCAAATCCTGAAAAATCATCCTTGTCCACCACGGATGCCACCACCTAGAGCCAAAGACAGACAGGTTGTGACTTGGTGCTCGTAGACCTCTCTTAGACCTCTGATGTCACCCTCTTCTCTTGCTGTTGGCCAAGCCAAGTTCCTCAGGATGCTTCAGGTTCAAGAGGGGCTGTGGTTTTAGGCTAAGCATCTTTGACTACAGGCTGAGTGCTTCTGGCACCAATACTCACCTCTTAGCTGTGGCAAGGTCTCAGCTCTTAGCCTCACCATTACTGCAGTTAGAGTCGTTATAACCTAAAAGTTTCCCTTTATATTTTAGTCACAAATGTTGAAGGGAGTCAAAAAGTCCAACTCAAGCCCTTACTTCCTATATATAGGCAACTTTAAACATTGTTTAGAAAGTTCATAAATGTTGGTGTGCATGTTTCTGGGGATCCCCTGACACCTGAGGAGCTACTTGGCTCTTGGTGATTCCCCAGTGCCTGCACAGCCAATGGGCTGCTTTCCAGTGGAGCACTGCCTCCCAGGACCTAAGCCCAAGGGTGATATCCCAATGCTTGGATTTTGGAGACTCATGGGAGAAAAGCTTGCTCACTTATTTGAGCTGAAAAGCCCCTTTCAGATGAAGAAGGGAGAGAACTGGAAGTCATTTGTGGGTGTCAGATTTTAAATAGCTTTTTTTTTTTTTTTAATTTTTCCCTCCCTGAACAAAATTTTGGCTCAAGTTGAAGCTCCAGTGGGACCTTTCTAGTTCATTGCTGACTGACTGTCCCTCATGACTTGCTAGGGAGATAAAACTGAAAATAGACCATGCTTTGCAGAAACATACTTTTAGCTCCTCTGTTCCTGTAGACTCCCTGCTCCTCATGAGACCCCCACGTGCCATCCCTCCCTCTACACATGGGGAGATCCCTGAGGCCCAAACTGGCTTCATATCTCTGGCTGTCCACCAGGCAGCAGATAGTAGCTCAGAGGGTTGTTGTGAGGGTGGTCAGCAGGTGTCTTTCAGCCCACAGGCTTGACGTGAATAAATAAGACGTTTCTTTCTTACCATAGCCTTTCCCAGGTAGTCCTTCTTCTCCAGCTGAGCCACTTGCTTTTCATTTGGTCTAAACAGCTTCCCCATGGGAACGGCCACCAGCTCACAGAGCTTCTGCTTCTGTAGCACAGAGAAGTCACAGCACTCTTCAGAGGTGAGAGCGGGGACTGATTAATGTTCCTTTCCTTCTACCTCTGGGAGTAAGGTCTCGCTCCATAAAGCCAAAATGCCACCATGACAGCCCAAACCCAGCCCTGACGTGGTTCGTTTAACCCGATCTTCCTGTCCCTGCCTCCCCAGTGATGCGAAGCTCTTCCCACCAACTCATGTCTCAATATGACACCCACATTTTGCTCAGCCTGCTGCATTTTTCTCCTGCTCTGCTAAACCCGTAGCTAAAAGGTGGTTTCTCTGGCACGGGGATTTTTCTCTTTCCTCCCTGTGGGGCTGAAGTGAGCAAACACAGTGGCTGTAAGACCTGCTCCTCCTTACCAAGATGGCTTCCATTGCCCTGTCAATCTTGTTGTGCTGGGGTTCGCTCTTCATGCTCATGGCCAGTGTCAGGTGCTCCTCAGCTTTCTTCCAGTCCTCCATCGTGGCGTACACCAGTGCAATGTTGTAGAGTATCTGCCGGAGGGATGGGAGCAAGGAAAGGAGCTCTTAGGGCAGCCAAACCCTTGCCAGGAGTGCAGTGAAGGAGAGAACAACAGGGTGGTGGTGCTGCACAGAGCACTGTGTGCCAGATTGCTTGCTTTTTTGCAAGGCATGAAGAGTGGTTGGCTGTCTTCTCCTGAGATTTCTTGAGACAGTGAACAATGGTTTGCAATCGAAACTCCTGGTAAAGTCTTTCTCACCTCACAAGCAAAGAGCCTGTACCGCAGCCCCAGGATCTTGTAGTCGATGAGCTGGTTGCCTCGCAGCTGAGCAAGTGCCTCTTTGAAATCTTTGATGGCCTTTTCATGGCTGTGGGGCAGAGAACAAGGATGTCACTGCCTTGTGGTGGCACTCTGGTTAGCTAGTACCCCTTGCAGGTGCCTCTAAGTCTTTACTTAATCTTGTTTGAGTTTAGTTGGGTCTTTCCTATCTCCTCATAGTGTTTTCGGACACCCCAGGGGAAGGAGAGATGCCCCAAGACTGGTGTTAATCCCAAGACTGCACTGCTGATGAACAATAGTCTGTTTTACCTCAAGGGGTTGCAGTTTGGCCCCTGGGGCTGTCCTCAGCCGAAGGCTGGCATCTCTGCAAGTGGCAAAACCAAAATGGTAAAGCCCTCCACTCACTTCTGCCTCTGGTAAAACACGGTCCCCCGCTGGAAATAAGCCACCGCCAGGTGCTTGTCGCAGCCGATGCTCTGGGTGAATGCCTGCACAGAGGTAGGAGTGGGGCAAAAAGGGTTGAAAGGGAAGACCTTTAAAAAACTGAGGGCATAGAGCAGTTATACTTGTCCTGCTTTTAGCCAAGGGGCCTAAGCTGGAGCTCTGTGGGCTATGTCTCCCTACAGTGATGGGTACTGGGTGGTGGAGCCTGTACCAGGCTCCTAATTTTTTTGAGCTGGAACCATCTGCCACTGCTTGCTTGGCATCTTAGTGCCCTGTGGTCACTTCTGGGAGGGAGAAAGCACAAGTAGTAAGATGTGCACCTCTTCTGCTGCTTAGCCTCTGATTCACCGAGAAAACAGGTTCAGCAGGAACAGCCCAGGGGTGTTACACTTCAGCCCAGCTTTAAAAAGCCTCAAATCCTTCCCTTAGTCAGACCATGGCCCTTCATTCCTCCCTTTCCCACCACATCCATGTGTCTGGCACGTTTGGGTGCAAACTTGCCAGTGCCTGCGAGCAGGGTAGTAACTGTAAATAAAAGCTGTACCTTACCTCTTCTGCCTCAGCCAGCTTCCCCAGAACAAGGTGGATGCAGCCAATGTTAAAGCAGATTTTGGCAGGGGGGTTCTGGACAGCTGTGAAGGCATCCAGCGCTGCCCTCCATTCCTTCCCTTCTGCTGCGCACACCCCTTCTTGCCACAGCCGGATTGTCTCCACCAGGGACATGGCACAGTGGGAGTGGGATGTGGGGTCCCCAGCTGCGTCGCAGGTCTCACCCCTCTCCTTGCGACACTGCTTGGCCTCTCTCTAGCTCCCTTCTGCCTGTATTTCTGCCTTCCCCACTGTCTGTTACAAATCTGGCAGGAAGTGGCCTCGCTCACGTCAGTGAAACATGTCCCCGGGATGGGGAAGTGGAACAGAGGCTGCCTCTGCCGTGGTGAGTTTCCATGCTGAGCTACCAGGGGTTGCACACCAGGTCCTCTCTAGCAGCTGCTCCTCACCTCTTTGGGTTTTGCTTCTCTGGGTTTTTCATGAAAAGCCACAGATTGTGTCAGCTGGGTGGTTGATCAGGTCAAATTTAGGGTTGCAAAGCCATAGAGTGAGCACTGGAGCTGAACCCCTTGTGCCCTCTGAAGAGTGGTCCTTGATGGAGGTAGCTGCTAAATCGTTCCTGCAGGCATCTCCTCACAGGTACGGCTGGGGCTCACCTGCTTGCCTGCCCGCCCAAGTGGGAAGGTGAAGTACAGCCCAAGGCACGGCCTGGCAAACCTTTTGCCCTGCCTGTTACCCACCACATTGCCCCAGCAAGGAGTTCCACTGCTGGGCATATGCAGAGCTGCCCAAGGATGGGGCTTTGGGGGCAGCAGCCATGCCGTGCCTGAGCCCTGGCAGCAGTGGTAACTCACGCTCTGCCCAACATCACTTCTGTTGAGGTGTTTTATGGTCGATGGTGCATAACCTGGCTCTGGAGTGCTGCTGGGAGGGCAGGGGGATGGCTGAGCATGTGGCAGCAGCGGAGGCAGTGATGACAGGGGTCTGACCTGCTGACTCAGAAGGTTTGGAGCTGGGTGCTCTACATGTGGTTTCTAAGTATGAAACCATATGCTCTATGCGTGTTTTCACTATGAAACTTGCCAGCCTGGTACGGCCCTCAGACTACTACCCATTACTGCTCTTCCACGTGGGTGGTGATGAAGTTGCAATACATAGCCCCAGCGTGATTAAAAGAGACCTCAGGACCTTGGGACTCTTAGTGAGGGAATCTGGGCCATGGGTTATTTTTTCGTCCCTCCTTCCAGTTGTGGGCAGTGACATTGGAAGGAAGGGGAAAGAGGGTCTTTGCTCAGGAGCTTGTGGGGTTCATTGGCAGGGCTTTAAACTAAAAGGGGGAGGGGGAACATATCAG